>CALYLW010002217.1:34480-95864 GCA_944989445.1 Ampullaceana balthica | reverse complement strand
AATGATCCATACATAGATCGGGGGCTCTGAAGATAGTGTCAGAGAAGTTGTTTATTCCACTAATGTAGCATCTAGAATGATCCATGCATAGATCGGGGGCTCTGAAGATAGTGTCAGAGAAGTTGTTTATTCCACTAATGTAGCATCTAGAATGATCCATACATAGATCGGGGGCTCTGAAGATAGTGTCAGAGAAGTTGTTTATTGCACTAATGTAGCATCTAGAATGATCCATACATAGATCGGGGGCTCTGAAGATAGTGTCAGAGAAGTTGTTTATTCCACTAATGTAGCATCTAGAATGATCCATACATAGATCGGGGGCTCTGAAGATAGTGTCAGAGAAGTTGTTTATTCCACTAATGTAGCATCTAGAATGATCCATACATAGATCGGGGGCTCTGAAGACAGTGTCAGAGAAGTTGTTTATTCCACTAATGTAGCATCTAGAATGATCCATACATAGATCGGGGGCTCTGAAGATAGTGTCAGAGAAGTTGTGTGTTCCACTAATGTAGCATCTAGAATGGTCCATGCATAGATCGGGGGCTCTGAAGATAGTGTCAGAGAAGTTGTTTATTCCACTAATGTAGCATCTAGAATGATCCATACATAGATCGGGGGCTCTGAAGACAGTGTCAGAGAAGTTGTTTATTCCACTAATGTAGCAACTAGAATGATCAATACATAGATCGGGGGCTCTGAAGATAGTGTCAGAGAAGTTGTGTGTTCCACTAATGTAGCATCTAGAATGGTCCATGCATAGATCGGGGGCTCTGAAGATAGTGTCAGAGAAGTTGTTTATTCCACTAATGTAGCATCTAGAATGATCCATGCATAGATCGGGGGGCTCTGAAGATAGTGTCAGAGAAGTTGTTTATTCCACTAATGTAGCATCTAGATTGATCCATGCATAGATCGGGGGCTCTGAAGATAGTGTCAGAGAAGTTGTTTATTCCACTAATGTAGCATCTAGAATGATCCATACATAGATCGGGGGGCTCTGAAGATAGTGTCCGAGAAGTTGTTTATTCCACTAATGTAGCATCTAGATTGATCCATGCATAGATCGGGGGCTCTGAATATAGTGTCAGAGAAGTTGTTTATTCCACTAATGTAGCATCTAGAATGATCCATACATAGATCGGGGGCTCTGAAGATAGTGTCAGAGAAGTTGTTTATTCCACTAATGTAGCATCTAGAATGATCAATACATAGATCGGGGGGCTCTGAAGATAGTGTCAGAGAAGTTGTGTGTTCCACTAATGTAGCATCTAGAATGGTCCATGCATAGATCGGGGGGCTCTGAAGATAGTGTCAGAGAAGTTGTTTATTCCACTAATGTAGCATCTAGAATGATCCATGCATAGATCGGGGGCTCTGAAGATAGTGTCAGAGAAGTTGTTTATTCCACTAATGTAGCATCTAGAATGATCCATACATAGATCAGGGGCTCTGAAGACAGTGTCAGAGAAGTTGTTTATATTCCACTAATGTAGCAACTAGAATGATCAATACATAGATCGGGGGCTCTGAAGATAGTGTCAGAGAAGTTGTTTATTCCACTAATGTAGCATCTAGAATGATCCATGCATAGATCGGGGGCTCTGAAGATAGTGTCCGAGAAGTTGTTTATTCCACTAATGTAGCATCTAGATTGATCCATGCATAGATCGGGGGCTCTGAAGATAGTGTCAGAGAAGTTGTTTATTCCACTAATGTAGCATCTAGAATGATCCATACATAGATCGGGGGGCTCTGAAGATAGTGTCCGAGAAGTTGTTTATTCCACTAATGTAGCATCTAGAATGATCCATGCATAGATCGGGGGCTCTGAAGATAGTGTCAGAGAAGTTGTTTATTGCACTAATGTAGCATCTAGAATGATCCATACATAAATCGGGGGCTCTGAAGATAGTGTCAGAGAAGTTGTTTATTGCACTAATGTAGCATCTAGAATGATCCATACATAGATCGGGGGCTCTGAAGATAGTGTCAGAGAAGTTGTTTATTCCACTAATGTAGAATCTAGAATGATCCATACATAGATCGGGGGCTCTGAAGATAGTGTCAGAGAAGTTGTTTATTCCACTAATGTAGCATCTAGAATGATCCATACATAGATCGGGGGCTCTGAAGACAGTGTCAGAGAAGTTGTTTATTCCACTAATGTAGCATCTAGAATGATCAATACATAGATCGGGGGCTCTGAAGATAGTGTCAGAGAAGTTGTGTGTTCCACTAATGTAGCATCTAGAATGGTCCATGCATAGATCGGGGGCTCTGAAGATAATGTCAGAGAAGTTGTTTATTCCACTAATGTAGCATCTAGAATGATCCATACATAGATCGGGGGCTCTGAAGATATTGTCCGAGAAGTTGTTTATTCCACTAATGTAGCATCTAGATTGATCCATGCATAGATCGGGGGCTCTGAATATAGTGTCAGAGAAGTTGTTTATTCCACTAATGTAGCATCTAGAATAATCCATACATAGATCGAGGGCTCTGAAGATAGTGTCAGAGAAGTTGTTTATTCCTCTAATGTAGCATCTAGAATAGTCCATGCATAGATCGGGGGCTCTGAAGATAGTGTCAGAGAAGTTGTTTATTCCACTAATGTAGCATCTAGATTGATCCATGCATAGATCGGGGGCTCTGAAGATAGTGTCAGAGAAGTTGTTTATTCCACTAATGTAGCATCTAGAATGATCCATGCATAGATCGGGGGGCTCTGAAGATATTGTCCGAGAAGTTGTTTATTCCACTAATGTAGCATCTAGATTGATCCATGCATAGATCGGGGGCTCTGAATATAGTGTCAGAGAAGTTGTTTATTCCACTAATGTAGCATCTAGAATAATCCATACATAGATCGGGGGCTCTGAAGATAGTGTCAGAGAAGTTGTTTATTCCTCTAATGTAGCATCTAGAATGGTCCATGCATAGATCGGGGGCTCTAACGATAGTGTCAGAGAAGTTGTTTATTCCACTAATGTAGCATCTAGAATGATCAATACATAGATCGGGGGCTCTGAAGATAGTGTCAGAGAAGTTGTGTGTTCCACTAATGTAGCATCTAGAATGGTCCATGCATAGATCGGGGGCTCTGAAGATAGTGTCAGAGAAGTTGTTTATTCCACTAATGTAGCATCTAGAATGATCCATGCATAGATCGGGGGCTCTGAAGATAGTGTCCGAGAAGTTGTTTATTCCACTAATGTAGCATCTAGATTGATCCATGCATAGATCGGGGGCTCTGAAGATAGTGTCAGAGAAGTTGTTTATTCACTAATGTAGCATCTAGAATGATCCATACATAGATCGGGGGGCTCTGAAGATAGTGTCCGAGAAGTTGTTTATTCCACTAATGTAGCATCTAGAATGATCCATGCATAGATCGGGGGCTCTGAAGATAGTGTAAGAGAAGTTGTTTATTGCACTAATGTAGCATCTAGAATGATCCATACATAGATCGGGGGCTCTGAAGATAGTGTCAGAGAAGTTGTTTATTGCACTAATGTAGCATCTAGAATGATCCATACATAGATCGGGGGCTCTGAAGATAGTGTCAGAGAAGTTGTTTATTCCACTAATGTAGAATCTAGAATGATCCATACATAGATCGGGGGCTCTGAAGATAGTGTCAGAGAAGTTGTTTATTCCACTAATGTAGCATCTAGAATGATCCATACATAGATCGGGGGCTCTGAAGACAGTGTCAGAGAAGTTGTTTATTCCACTAATGTAGCATCTAGAATGATCCATGCATAGATCGGGGGCTCTGAAGATAGTGTCAGAGAAGTTGTTTATTCCACTAATGTAGCATCTAGAATGATCCATACATAGATCGGGGGCTCTGAAGACAGTGTCAGAGAAGTTGTTTATTCCACTAATGTAGCAACTAGAATGATCCATGCATAGATCGGGGGCTCTGAAGATAGTGTCCGAGAAGTTGTTTATTCCACTAATGTAGCATCTAGATTGATCCATGCATAGATCGGGGGCTCTGAAGATAGTGTCAGAGAAGTTGTTTATTCCACTAATGTAGCATCTAGAATGATCCATACATAGATCGGGGGGCTCTGAAGATAGTGTCCGAGAAGTTGTTTATTCCACTAATTTAGCATCTAGATTGATCCATGCATAGATCGGGGAATCTGAATATAGTGTCAGAGAAGTTGTTTATTCCACTAATGTAGCATCTAGAATAATCCATACATAGATCGGGGGCTCTGAAGATAGTGTCAGAGAAGTTGTTTATTCCTCTAATGTAGCATCTAGAATCGTCCATACATAGATCGGGGGCTCTGAAGATAGTGACAGAGAAGTTGTTTATTCTACTAATGTAGCATCTAGAATGATCTATATATAGATCGGGGGCTCTGAAGATAGTGTCAGAGAAGTTGTTTATTCCACTAATGTAGCATCTAGAATGATCAATACATAAATCGGGGGCTCTGAAGATAGTGTCAGAGTTGTTTATTCCACTAATGTAGCATCTAGAATGATCCATACATAGATCGTGGGCTCTGAAGATAGTGTCAGAGAAGTTGTGTGTTCCACTAATGTAGCATCTAGAATGGTCCATGCATAGATCGGGGGCTCTGAAGATAGTGTCAGAGAAGTTGTTTATTCCACTAATGTAGCATCTAGAATGATCCATACATAGATCGGGGGCTCTGAAGACAGTGTCAGAGAAGTTGTTTATTCCACTAATGTAGCAACTAGAATGATCAATACATAGATCGGGGGCTCTGAAGATAGTGTCAGAGAAGTTGTGTGTTCCACTAATGTAGCATCTAGAATGGTCCATGCATAGATCGGGGGCTCTGAAGATAGTGTCAGAGAAGTTGTTTATTCCACTAATGTAGCATCTAGAATGATCCATGCATAGATCGGGGGCTCTGAAGATAGTGTCCGAGAAGTTGTTTATTCCACTAATGTAGCATCTAGATTGATCCATGCATAGATCGGGGGCTCTGAAGATAGTGTCAGAGAAGTTGTTTATTCCACTAATGTAGCATCTAGAATGATCCATACATAGATCGGGGGGCTCTGAAGATAGTTTCCGAGAAGTTGTTTATTCCACTAATGTAGCATCTAGATTGATCCATGCATAGATCGGGGGCTCTGAATATAGTGTCAGAGAAGTTGTTTATTCCACTAATGTAGCATCTAGAATAATCCATACATAGATCGGGGGCTCTGAAGATAGTGTCAGAGAAGTTGTTTATTCCTCTAATGTAGCATCTAGAATGGTCCATGCATAGATCGGGGGCTCTGAAGATAGTGTAAGAGAAGTTGTTTATTGCACTAATGTAGCATCTAGAATGATCAATACATAGATCGGGGGCTCTGAAGACAGTGTCAGAGAAGTTGTTTATTCCACTAATGTAAGCATCTAGAATGATCCATGCATAGATCGGGGGCTCTGAAGATAGTGTCAGAGAAGTTGTTTATTCCTCTAATGTAGCATCTAGAATGATCCATACATAGATCGGGGGCTCTGAAGACAGTGTCAGAGAAGTTGTTTATTCCACTAATGTAGCAACTAGAATGATCAATACATAGATCGGGGGCTCTGAAGATAGTGTCAGAGAAGTTGTGTGTTCCACTAATGTAGCATCTAGAATGGTCCATGCATAGATCGGGGGCTCTGAAGATAGTGTCAGAGAAGTTGTTTATTCCACTAATGTAGCATCTAGAATGATCCATGCATAGATCGGGGGCTCTGAAGATAGTGTCCGAGAAAATGTTTATTCCACTAATCTAGCATCTAGATTGATCCATGCATAGATCGGGGGCTCTGAAGATAGTGTCAGAGAAGTTGTTTATTCCACTAATGTAGCATCTAGAATGATCCATACATAGATCGGGGGGCTCTGAAGATAGTGTCCGAGAAGTTGTTTATTCCACTAATGTAGCATCTAGATTGATCCATGCATAGATCGGGGAATCTGAATATAGTGTCAGAGAAGTTGTTTATTCCACTAATGTAGCATCTAGAATAATCCATACATAGATCGGGGGCTCTGAAGATAGTGTCAGAGAAGTTGTTTATTCCTCTAATGTAGCATCTAGAATGGTCCATGCATAGATCGGGGGCTCTGAAGATAGTGACAGAGAAGTTGTTTATTCTACTAATGTAGCATCTAGAATGATCTATATATAGATCGGGGGCTCTGAAGATAGTGTCAGAGAAGTTGTTTATTCCACTAATGTAGCATCTAGAATGATCAATACATAAATCGGGGGCTCTGAAGATAGTGTCAGAGTTGTTTATTCCACTAATGTAGCATCTAGAATGATCCATACATAGATCGTGGGCTCTGAAGATAGTGTCAGAGAAGTTGTGTGTTCCACTAATGTAGCATCTAGAATGGTCCATGCATAGATCGGGGGCTCTGAAGATAGTGTCAGAGAAGTTGTTTATTCCACTAATGTAGCATCTAGAATGATCCATACATAGATCGGGGGCTCTGAAGACAGTGTCAGAGAAGTTGTTTATTCCACTAATGTAGCAACTAGAATGATCAATACATAGATCGGGGGCTCTGAAGATAGTGTCAGAGAAGTTGTGTGTTCCACTAATGTAGCATCTAGAATGGTCCATGCATAGATCGGGGGCTCTGAAGATAGTGTCAGAGAAGTTGTTTATTCCACTAATGTAGCATCTAGAATGATCCATGCATAGATCGGGGGCTCTGAAGATAGTGTCCGAGAAGTTGTTTATTCCACTAATGTAGCATCTAGATTGATCCATGCATAGATCGGGGGCTCTGAAGATAGTGTCAGAGAAGTTGTTTATTCCACTAATGTAGCATCTAGAATGATCCATACATAGATCGGGGGGCTCTGAAGATAGTGTCCGAGAAGTTGTTTATTCCACTAATGTAGCATCTAGATTGATCCATGCATAGATCGGGGGCTCTGAATATAGTGTCAGAGAAGTTGTGTGTTCCACTAATGTAGCATCTAGAATGGTCCATGCATAGATCGGGGGCTCTGAAGATAGTGTCAGAGAAGTTGTTTATTCCACTAATGTAGCATCTAGAATGATCCATGCATAGATCGGGGGCTCTGAAGATAGTGTCAGAGAAGTTGTTTATTCCAGTAATGTAGCATCTAGAATGATCCATACATAGATCGGGGGCTCTGAAGACAGTGTCAGGGAAGTTGTTTATTCTCTTAATGTAGCAACTAGAATGATCAATACATAGATCGGGGGCTCTGAAGATAGTGTCAGAGAAGTTGTGTGTTCCACTAATGTAGCATCTAGAATGGTCCATGCATAGATCGGGGGCTCTGAAGATAGTGTCAGAGAAGTTGTTTATTCCACTAATGTAGCATCTAGAATGATCCATGCATAGATCGGGGGCTCTGAAGATAGTGTCCGAGAAGTTGTTTATTCCACTAATGTAGCATCTAGATTGATCCATGCATAGATCGGGGGCTCTGAAGATAGTGTCAGAGAAGTTGTTTATTCCACTAATGTAGCATCTAGAATGATCCATACATAGATCGGGGGGCTCTGAAGATAGTGTCCGAGAAGTTGTTTATTCCACTAATGTAGCATCTAGAATGATCCATGCATAGATCGGGGGCTCTGAAGATAGTGTCAGAGAAGTTGTTTATTGCACTAATGTAGCATCTAGAATGATCCATACATAGATCGGGGGCTCTGAAGATAGTGTCAGAGAAGTTGTTTATTGCACTAATGTAGCATCTAGAATGATCCATACATAGATCGGGGGCTCTGAAGATAGTGTCAGAGAAGTTGTTTATTCCACTAATGTAGAATCTAGAATGATCCATACATAGATCGGGGGCTCTGAAGATAGTGTCAGAGAAGTTGTTTATTCCACTAATGTAGCATCTAGAATGATCCATACATAGATCGGGGGCTCTGAAGACAGTGTCAGAGAAGTTGTTTATTCCACTAATGTAGCATCTAGAATGATCCATGCATAGATCGGGGGCTCTGAAGATAGTGTCAGAGAAGTTGTTTATTCCACTAATGTAGCATCTAGAATGATCCATACATAGATCGGGGGCTCTGAAGACAGTGTCAGAGAAGTTGTTTATTCCACTAATGTAGCAACTAGAATGATCAATACATAGATCGGGGGCTCTGAAGATAGTGTCAGAGAAGTTGTGTGTTCCACTAATGTAGCATCTAGAATTGTCCATGCATAGATCGGGGGCTCTGAAGATAGTGTCAGAGAAGTTGTTTATTCCACTAATGTAGCATCTAGAATGATCCATGCATAGATCGGGGGCTCTGAAGATAGTGTCCGAGAAGTTGTTTATTCCACTAATGTAGCATCTAGATTGATCCATGCATAGATCGGGGGCTCTGAAGATAGTGTCAGAGAAGTTGTTTATTCCACTAATGTAGCATCTAGAATGATCCATACATAGATCGGGGGGCTCTGAAGATAGTGTCCGAGAAGTTGTTTATTCCACTAATGTAGCATCTAGATTGATCCATGCATAGATCGGGGGCTCTGAATATAGTGTCAGAGAAGTTGTTTATTCCACTAATGTAGCATCTAGAATAATCCATACATAGATCGGGGGCTCTGAAGATAGTGTCAGAGAAGTTGTTTATTCCTCTAATGTAGCATCTAGAATGGTCCATACATAGATCGGGGGCTCTGAAGATAGTGACAGAGAAGTTGTTTATTCTACTAATGTAGCATCTAGAATGATCTATATATAGATCGGGGGCTCTGAAGATAGTGTCAGAGAAGTTGTTTATTCCACTAATGTAGCATCTAGAATGATCAATACATAAATCGGGGGCTCTGAAGATAGTGTCAGAGTTGTTTATTCCACTAATGTAGCATCTAGAATGATCCATACATAGATCGTGGGCTCTGAAGATAGTGTCAGAGAAGTTGTTTATTCCACTAATGTAGCAACTAGAATGATCCATACATAGATCGGGGGCTCTGAAGATAGTGTCAGAGAAGTTGTTTATTCTACTAATGTAGCATCTAGAATAGTCCATACATAGATCGGGGGCTCTGAAGATAGTGTCAGAGAAGTTGTTTATTCTACTAATGTAGCATCTAGAATGATCCATACATAGATCGGGGCTCTGAAGATAGTGTCAGAGAAGTTGTTTATTCCACTAATGTAGCATCTAGAATGATCCATACATAGATCGGGGGCTCTGAAGATAGTGACAGAGAAGTTGTTTATTCTACTAATGTAGCATCTAGAATGATCTATATATAGATCGGGGGCTCTGAAGATAGTGTCAGAGAAGTTGTTTATTCCACTAATGTAGCATCTAGAATGATCCATACATAGATCGGGGGGCTCTGAAGATAGTGTCCGAGAAGTTGTTTATTCCACTAATGTAGCATCTAGATTGATCCATGCATAGATCGGGGGCTCTGAATATAGTGTCAGAGAAGTTGTTTATTCCACTAATGTAGCATCTAGAATAATCCATACATAGATCGGGGGCTCTGAAGATAGTGTCAGAGAAGTTGTTTATTCCTCTAATGTAGCATCTAGAATGGTCCATACATAGATCGGGGGCTCTGAAGATAGTGACAGAGAAGTTGTTTATTCTACTAATGTAGCATCTAGAATGATCTATATATAGATCGGGGGCTCTGAAGATAGTGTCAGAGAAGTTGTTTATTCCACTAATGTAGCATCTAGAATGATCAATACATAAATCGGGGGCTCTGAAGATAGTGTCAGAGTTGTTTATTCCACTAATGTAGCATCTAGAATGATCCATACATAGATCGTGGGCTCTGAAGATAGTGTCAGAGAAGTTGTTTATTCCACTAATGTAGCAACTAGAATGATCCATACATAGATCGGGGGCTCTGAAGATAGTGTCAGAGAAGTTGTTTATTCTACTAATGTAGCATCTAGAATAGTCCATACATAGATCGGGGGCTCTGAAGATAGTGTCAGAGAAGTTGTTTATTCTACTAATGTAGCATCTAGAATGATCCATACATAGATCGGGGCTCTGAAGATAGTGTCAGAGAAGTTGTTTATTCCACTAATGTAGCATCTAGAATGATCCATACATAGATCGGGGGCTCTGAAGATAGTGACAGAGAAGTTGTTTATTCTACTAATGTAGCATCTAGAATGATCTATATATAGATCGGGCGCTCTGAATATAGTGTCAGAGAAGTTGTTTATTCCACTAATGTAGCATCTAGAATCAGGGGCGCCCACAGCCTTGAAAAAAATGGACGCACACCTTCCCATCTCCTATCGTCATTGATCAGCCCTTCTTAATCATATACTGCCAAATAAATGTCACCACATGCAATGACTCATATGTCTCATATTAGCAAAAGTACTCCAGCAAAACATAAAGCAAAACATGCATATTTTAAATCATTTTTTCTATTTCAACAATATTTCAAACATTTTACGCAAAGAAAGGGCTACAAACATAATCTAGCCTAAGTATATTACCCGTCATATACCTTACGTAAACACATTGCTTGGCAAATCAGTCATCATTGTCAAACGCAAACACAATTATTCCCAACTGTCTTCAAAGGCCCTTTCCAGTTCTTAGATGGTTGAAACTTTTCCAAAAGCACTGATTTCTTCACCGATTCAGGTAATGGTAACCTAATCAATATCGAAAAATACAGCCGAACAGAGACTTTTAATGCCTGTGGCTTTCTTTGCGGCTGATGATGTCAATGTGTCGCATAATGATGATTCTGAATCAGATTCGGATTCACTAGAATTTGAGGACACACTGGATATGTGGTTATCCAATAATAATGTAATTACAGGAGTATTTTTGGCAGTATCTTGCACCTGTGGCACATTTATTGATGACGTTGATGTTGCTGATAAACCGGGCGTTGCAATTTTTTAAAGAATGATGTAATACAGTTTCTTTTTAGGAGGAGATTTTTCGCCGGTCTCACCTTTATTGCTGTCACCCATTATTAAAAATTGAGTAAATACAAGAATACTGCAACGATTACAACAACAAAAAACGTACTAGAGTAGACTATTGAAGAACGACTTGAGCGTAACAATATATGGCCGCCCGGGATATGCTCACGTCTTACAATAGAGATGTAAAAGTAATAAATACTAAATACCCGGTAGTTGCATAGATATTTTTTAAAAGTTTCTAACGGTCACTCACATTCTCACAAGTCAGGGGTGAGGGGAACTCTTAAATTTGATATTTTTCATTTTGTTATTTGCTTTTAATATTTAATTTAATAATTGAGCTACGTGGTGCAGCGGTAAGGCGCAAATTGACTTTTAAAAACAAATATTAATTTTGTAAATTTTAGTGGACGCACGTGCGTCCAGTGCGTCACGCTGCGGGCGCCCCTGTCTAGAATGATCCATACATAGATCGTGGGCTCTGAAGATAGTGTCAGAGAAGTAATTTTTAAAGAACCACCTGCTACTGTTACAAAATGTGGATACAAATTATGAATACAGAGCCTCCCGACATAATTGAGACAACAAAAAAGATTTTGCCGAAAATAAACACAAAATAAAAACTTAGAACTTACATGTGCACATGAGAAAAGGACGAGCGAGTCGAGGCTGTGTCGTCCAGTGTTGCATTAGTTCACCAGGTCGTGTTTTGAGACGCTTTAGGTCTCAACGTCAGCTGAACGGATGTCTGTCCCTTAGTGTTGACATACCAGCAGCGCTTCTCAAACCATGATCTGCTCAGGTGAACGAAACATAAGCAAAGTGAAATCTGCTGTTACTTGATACGAACAGCAAAATAAAAATGGGATTGATGAGATATGACAACCAATTATTATTATTTCAACGTAAAAATGACAAGACAATTCATTCCATCTACATTAACATAGAGAGTCATTAACATAGAGAGTCATTAACATAGAGAGTCATTAACATAGAGAGTCTATAATTTTGAAGGTTAGTTAACCATACGCTATATATACATTCCATTAAACAGTCGAAGTAAAATGACAACTTTGTTGCTCTCATCATTTAAAGGACTGAAATGAAAAGTTACTATAAACTAATCCTAGTATACGAATCGTACAGTTATTTTCTTGGACTAAAACTATTTTTAAAATTGAAAATATTAAAATTTGTTTTAATTTTGTTGATTTAAAAAAAATATATTTTAAAATGCTGGAGTTGTAGAGTAGAAAGAAAGTCTTGAATTAAAAATTGCCATGATTAAAAAACAACACACACACACACATGACTTCCTATGAAGAACTTATGGAATTTTTAAAACAAAATTAATTTTAATTGATTAAAATTTCCAACCCAAATAATGACTGTTCGTTAGAGTAGATGAGTGCTTTTGTTGCGTAAGAGTTTTGAATTGAATTTAGAGAGTTACATTTGAATGAGCTTTTTGAATTAATTTTTTTAATTTTTTTTCTGCACACAAGTCCTGCGGAAGTGACAATGTTTCCTGAGTTTCTTGTAAAGGTGGCGCCTTAGACGGTAAATATTATCTCATGGGGCGTCACGTTCACAGCATTAGAACCTTTAAATGCACTCTGCGTCACCTCACCAGTTGTGGAAAACAACAATCGCCTAACTGCAGAGATTATGTGTGCCCCAGACAAAAGAGCAAACATAAAACTTCCTGTAATTAGCCTTTTGTAAACGTAGTGCTCTGAACGAAGCCATGGTAGAATGTGTAGTTAAATATATATGACTTGCATCTTAATTTGAAAGTTCTTGGCTGCTATTCAGTTTGTGAATAATACTATTTTCACTACACGTGTCCCTCTACAATTTACTATTGTTCACGGGCCACACTGATCAACGGATACAGGGTTCTACCCTTCCTGAAATAAGCTTATACCACTTAACGCAATGCAAAGAAAGATAATTTCACAACATACAATAAGCAAATCCTTTTCTACCAATGTCCTAAAAACTCTTAGTTTATGGAAGTTTGAGTCTGCGCTATTTGATTGGTTAAACGTCGCTATTTACAGGATAAATGCCACTGACGGGCTTCTTAAAGAGTGTCGGCTTTCAAATTAATGTTTTAATAACTCACACACAAACACACACACACACAAACATGCGCATGCCCGCACGCAAGAAGACATACATACACACACACGTGCGCACGCATGTACGCACACACACACATACACACTGATGATTTAGCAAAAAGAGGCATCTGGTGTGTACATATCAGCAAAAATCAATATTGAGATTTGTAAAACGTTTGTCTTTCAAAATGCCATAATTTGACTTGTTATCGCTACATCTAATTAATATACTTTGCTTTCAAATGTTTATCAGGCAATCTCGTTCCAAGGTAAGTCCAGATTTTCTTTTATATTGTCGCGGCTTCTCCATCACATATACGTCCATTTCAGGAGAGATAAACACAAACGTGACGTTTTGTTAAAAAAAAAGCCATCATGAACAGAATGAAAACAATTTTAATTGTCGTTTTGATTCCAGTCGGGATGACATAAGTCCGACAACCTTAGTTTGATCCCGGACAAAAATAAAATGTTGATTGACTTTTAATTAAAAATATAAATAATAATAATAATAAATTAGGCAAAATATGCATTGCCTAAAATGTTTAAATGGTAAACAATTTAATACAAAAAATATTCCTTAAAAATAAAAAAAATGAGGCGAGATTGAATTAAAATGAACGTGTTTTCTTTAAAATCATTAACAAAATGTTTAAAAAAAAATAAATTTAAAAAATACTTACGAAGACTGTATACTTGATTAAACTGATAAGTTATCGATGGACTGGAAGACTTTGAAAAGATAATGTGTTGGACTTTGCTCAACACAAATAATGGGTAAAGAACAAGTTACCAGTAAAACTGACTTACTGAGTTATAAAATAATGTAATGTCAAAAGTTTTAGTCGTAAAAAAAAAGAAAAAGAAAAAAAAAGGTATTGAACATGCCCTGATTTAAAGGTTGGACAGACCAAATCATCTAAAGACCCTGTCAGTTAGGATGTGTCCATTTTTCATGTTGACATAAGCTGGGAAATTGTTTGTCTGGAACATTACTCAACATTAGTCATAACTGACAAAAAGTAACTACCATAGCTAAACTACTCAAACTTGGATCAATGTATGCGACACGTGTGTCTTGTTTTTGTTTTTTTGACTTTATGATTTAGCGAGAGTATTCAGTGCATAGACTAACGGCGAGGCTATTGCTACGTGATTTTGTATTGGTCTCGTTTGTGGATCGGGGAAATGACGCTGGCCATTGCTATATATATAATAGTAATAATAGGTCTATGGAATCATGCATATGCATTTAATATCTAGTGTAGGCTTTTCTTAAAAAGGACATTTAAGTGTCAGTTTTATATGTTTAAGATCACGCTGTTAAAGACTTGTTCGTTGATGTCTCCTAGACAATGTTCAAGTCAGTTTGAGGACCCTGGTCGGCTATGGTAAAAACTGTCACATGGAGCACAGGTGAGAGCTCTTGATTCGGCAAACTCAGGCAACACACAGGTACAGGTGACCGGCCCCCATCCACTCCATTTCGTGTTCAATACTGCTGACAGGGGCGTAGACAGACCTTATGACACCAGGAGGAACCACACCCGCCCATTCCTACGCCATCTACCGCTCACATTTTAAAAATTCAAACACCGCTAGACAAATTAAAGGATATACTGAAACTCAGCATGAGCATGTAAGTAAAGCAGTATCATGATGAAGCAAGGGCAACAATTCACTGATGAAGCAAGGGCAACAATTCACCGATGAAGCAAGGACGACAATTCACTGATGAAGCAAGGGCAACAATTCACCGATGAAGCAAGGACGACAATTCACTGATGAAGCAAGGGCAACAATTCACTGATGAAGCAAGGGCAACAATTCACTGATGAAGCAAGGATGACAATTCACTGAAGAAGCAAGGGCAACAATTCACTGATGAAGCAAGGACGACAATTCACTGATGAAGCAAGGGCAACAATTCACCCTCCACAGTATCTTTAAATGGGTTTGGCAGTTTTTTTTTATGTTTTAGTAGTAATATTTGAGAAGTCCCACTATCTGTGGAAACTGATCTAAATTCGTCTAAAATTTCCGTGACGTCACTATTCCCCCACTCCCCCTAACACAACGATAAACTTGTTAATTTGCAAATACTCTCCGAGTTGTATCGTAGCTAAGAGTTGCACTCCCTGTCGTATAACGATATTGTATTCAGCCAATTTCTATAACGTAGCATAAACAACACGAAATTGGACAGTAGGCTAAAAAATAACGTCTGTCAAATTGAAGATTGAAAACTGCCAGCCAGATTGTTCACCCTCATTTTCCTTCTCTAAGTCTTTGAACTGAAGCCATTACTAATGTGTGTGTATGGGCTTTCTGTTCCAAATATGCAGGGTTTTTTGCTGGTGATTACTTGAAGGCAAGAATCGTAAACAATTACATCTTTATTTTAAAATAAAAAATAGTTCATAAACCAAGGGAAGTAAAGCAGAGAATTACATGCAGCGCGACAGAAGATGAGTTAGCTATTCTAAAACTAATTTGAAACATGCTAAATAGCAAACATTTCTAAATCTTCTTTTCTTTAAATATGAATCTTGCTTTGTGATTTAGATCGATTTGTTAAAATAATAAATAATATTTTTTAAACACCGAGTAATTATTTAAAATTAAATATTTATATATCTATATCTCTTTAGGTATTTTATTGAACCAATGCATCAACTCTAACCTCTAACCTCTAACCTCTAATAAATAAAGAGCTCTTCATCAATTTTCAATTTAAAAAAAACACGATTCAATTTAATTTATTCCATTTCATTATGCTTGGATCATTCTAATTATTAATTCATCAAAACAATATTAAGCAAGGTACTTGACCCGAATATCGCCGGGTTGTAAACATACCCTTTTGTTAGCTTTGACTAGTTGGGCAGACAACAAAATTCCTGTAATATGGGTTGTGTCTGACTGTGCCATTAATAGCGAATTCAAGTAAAAATAAAGAATCGGAAAAACCTGTATAACAAAAGGGGGTGAGGACAAGTACGAACCTGGGGACAAGAAGTATTTTTTAAAAAAAGCATTCCTACTACCTATTACAACCACGAACCCACTGGAATAAAGAAAGCCTTTGACGAATAATTGAGAATGACTGACATCTTACAAAAAGCGATCAACAACATTGAATGAATCTATAAGAAAGAACGGAATGTTTGGAAAGATAATTTCAGTCCGATGGTAACAAAAACTATTATAAAGTCGGTTGTGCCCCTTGAGTTCCTGCATTGAACGTGCGTAGTGGCAAGTCTTGTCCGAAAATGAAGCTTAATAAACGCCATTGTTTTTACAGACTTACACCAAAGTTTTGTTTTATCGACAGCAAAATGCACCGTATCTTGAAGCCCCTTTACATAATTAGCCTAATGTGGCATTAAAAAGAAATTAATGAATCATTTGTAGAAAAAAAAATCATCAAATCATCAAATAATAAAGTGATACGATTTACATCAATACTATTTTAAGTTCAACCAACAATGTTCATTGGCGTGCGATGACTCTGTCAATAGCGAATTGTTATATAGCTAAATTAAAATTACAGGTAAATATTTTTACCTAAATTCCTTTATTTCATTTATATTTTAATAGATAATGCGAAATGATTAATTCTATTGGAAATGAATTTTTAGCGTCTTTTTTTTTGGTCCCTAAATTAGTTAACAGTACAGTTCATTTTACATTGTGCGTACTTTTATATTTTCTAATTCTTTTGGCCTTAAAAGAAAAACCTGTCCATTTGAAATTTTTTTAAAATTTCCTTCGTCTCTTTCAGGAATTTTGCTTATAACTCCTAATGTGCTGTGGCACAACGGCTCTATATAATTCCTGGGCATTGTTCAAACGATAAGTTAACTCCAGGCGTAGGGGCGGATTAAGATTGCACGGGGCCCTTGGCTGCAATTCCACCTGGGGCCCGATCCAGCAACCTTTATTTATACAATAAAATAAGTTTGGGGCCCTTAAATCATTGGGGGCCCCTGGCTTTAACCCAATCAGCACCCCCCTTAATCCGCCATAGACTCCAGTAATGCTGGATCACGCAATATTCCAGTAACATCACGTCATCAGTCTGTCAGTCTTCGTTGACGGGCACACGAGGATCAGGTGATTTAGTTTCATGACTGTAGGCGGGACAGAACTGGTACACACTTGGTCATTTAAGAACTTTTGCCTTATTTTGTCATCAAAACACATTATTTAAATTTGGGGATTTAAAAAAAAATCGTTTCTGTTGTTCATTTTTCACAATTCCTAAATAATTATTCTACAATAACTCGCTTGAATCTAAAATCCATAGTTTTTAAGGGATGAAATGCACCAGAATTAAACAAATTTAACTATCTCTAGAAATAAATTCATTAAAGCAGTGATTTGATAGTGTCATAGACTTGTTTTTAAGACTGTCTCGTTAGATACCCTTAATTATTAAAAAAAAACTGATTCGGTGCCACATTCAGTTACTTATAGTCACAGACTGTCACTTATGGTCACAGTCAGTCACTTATGGTCACATTTAGTCACTTAAAGTCACGTTCATTTATGGTCACATTCAGTCACTTATAGTCACACTCAGGCACTTATGGTCCTACTCAGTCACTTATGGTCACACTTAGTCACTCATGGTCAATGACTTTCATAGTTATTAACCGTGACAGTTGGTCCAAGTCACAAGTATAGTAGCACTGGGCCACAGTCATGTATAGTGCCGCCCTCCTACCCTCTACCAAATATGTTAGTGACGATTGATATTTCCCTTCACAATTCCAGTGTCCAATTGATCCATGGGTCAACAAAACTGGACATGTATGCCAGAAGTTAGAGAAACCAACTTTTTAAAGATAAAAAAAAATCTACCACAGCTTTATTCAAAACACAATCCCACGTTCTAACTTGTCCGGAGGTTGGAAGCAGAATGTCACGAAGCTATTTCATATTTAATTATACACCGAGCCGACTGTCGCGTGCTTTCTATTGTGTATTATCGGCGGTGGCTCACTCGGGACCAGGGCCGACAACTCCATTTGTTTGAAGTCCGAATGACTGGTCGAGGACAACCCGAAATCAGACACCGGTGTGAATTCATTGACGGGTTTGGACAACGACAGGCTATTTGTCCAATTTATCTTCTCAATATTGGCAAATAAGGGAAATAAAGGGGCGCTACTGATCCGTCCGATCTGTGATAAAAACCGCTTTTCGTTTAAGGCGGAAGTTCCCCAGCCGTAGGTGTTAGCACTCATTAGGGTGGGGTGGGGGTGAGACGACGGTCAGAGGTGGGGAGCGAGGGGGCGCTGGTCCAGTGGGGAACTGGGGGGGGGGACGACTAATTAATGACGTTAAAAAAAATGGGACGACCAGGTCTATAGAGTTTAAATGCCAGATGTGAACAGTTTTCAGAGATAGTTCAAATAAATGCGAGCGTTCGTATTACATATTTGAAGAATGAATTTATGTTTTTTTTTCATTTTCAATGAACTTTTTAGGTTTAAAAATTCGTAGAATATGTTATTACATATTTATCTATTATAAAAAAAAATAAGTGAGGACGAAATATTGTCATTGTCAAGATCATAATGTTCGTTCATTAACATGGTGTTTTAGGTTTTACTTAGTAGCAACAAAAAGAACAAGAAAAAAAAACACAAACCAGTAAAAAAACAAGTTTTTTTACTATAAATCCTTTAAGAACGAGACATAACTAAAAGAATGTTTATTATAATACACAGCGCAAGACCACCCAAAAATACAAAATGGTAGTTATGTGTCGTAAAACATGTTTAATATAATGCGCACCGATCAGGAATATGTTTATAAAAAGTGTTGTCAATAAAATGCGCACCTTATTGCACGACAGAAAGGTTGTTCAATATAATACGCACCGCGACACTCTATCTAAAAAAATAACATGATACATAGACATAAATAAAATATTCTAAAAATTCGATAACTTAATTACAGTACATGCGATCGATCTGAAATTTTGATACATCGTTATTATAGTGGTACGAAACTTCCATCAAAATATTTCAGCTCGCTAGCATACGAGGAAGTTCGTTAAAAATCGATCCAAAGATTGTGTCTATAGGCAAGGGCTCAAACAGACACACCGAGTTAATATAAAGGATTTAAAAAGAAGAGAGAAAAAAACCATCAACATGATTGATAAGTTTGATTTGTTTTCATTTTAACAAGTACACTTTATTTATGTAAGCTGTAATTGTTCATTTCCATCCACAATAAAACTAAAATAATTTTTTTTCATGGGTTCTGAACCCCACTAAAGCTGCTCCGATTTCAAGAGATAAAAAGCTTTTTAATTAGTTGCTGTGTGTTGTGTGCTTGTTGTAGTTGCTGTGTGTTGTGTGTTTGTTGTTGTTTGTTGTAGTTGCTGTGTGTTGTGTGTTTGCTGTTGTTTGTTGTAGTTGCTGTGTGTTGTGTGTTTGTTGTTGTTTGTTGTAGTTGCTGTGCGTTGTGTGTTTGTTGTTGTTTGTTGTAGTTGCTGTACTTCAATGGATGCAGACACAACTCTGGCTGACCAAGATTTGTCGTTGTTAACAGTAAGATAAATAACGGTGTGGGCTATCATTAACCCATATACGAATTTTATATAGCCATAATATAGTTTTGAATGAAAACGGTAAATGAGTTACAGAAGCTATGAATGTTCTTTTAACGATGCTATTTTCAAGTCATTTGAAGCAGGGAAAATAATTCCCTTGTGCGACAGTTAAAGAAAAAAAAAGAAATTAAAAAAAAATCAAAGGTAGCGTTCTATCACTACTTGTCTTTGAGTTTGTTGCTTTAAAAATACTGAAAACATTTCAAAATGAACTTTGAATCAAATCAAATACAATTTATTTATTTATTTTGCTCCTAAATCTTTATTTATTTACAATTAAATTAATAACCATAATCTCGAATTCCTTTAGACGTGGACTTTTTTTAATTTAAAAGTCTTGATTGGTATAAAACATAAGACGACTTTAGGTGCTGGAATAGTTTACGATAATAAATCATATTGCAGTTTGTGTTGTTTTTTTTTGGGTGGGGGGCGGGGGGTGGGGGGATGGTGGTTTGAGGAAACACCCAGGCACACGAGCGAACTGCCCAGAGGATAGAGTGAAGATGGCCCTTTCCACGAGGCCTGACGACTGCCGTGTAAAAATTCACGCTCCATTCAGGAAGGGCAGAAAACATTTTCAAGGTTGGAGCCCCCGTCGCGTGAGCATGACTTCCCGGTGGCCATTTCCGGTAGATGGTGAGCCGTTTGTGAGGCTGCAAAGAAAACTCGACTCCTCGCTGTTTGCCGGCCTGAGTGGTTCCTTAATGAGGCGACTTCCGTACACATGGGAGGGAATATTTGAGGAGACCGACCGTTCGATCACCAGCTCCCGGTGGCGTCTTCGTGACGGTTGACTCTCCATTGTCCCTGCTTCTTTTCACGTAGGATAAGTTTTCACCGGTAATGAAACAACGATACTCAGCTAAACAAACAACAACAAACAAAACAAATGAGGATCGGGATAAATGAACGCAATTATTTTACTAGACCAGAAATTATATATTTGGGTAGATTTTTTTATATTAGCTTACAGAGATCGTATAAATGATAGCGTCAGTTAACTTAAGTTTCTTGACAAATAAAAAATAATTTCAGTTACGCACTTCATCTTTATAGAAATCTGAAATGGAGCAACCTCTACAAAAACACACCAACCCCAATGGGAAATCACACGTAGACTTTTGTTCACGCCCTTGATCTGTGGTATTATTTGAACTTTGAAGACATATTTATTTCAGGAACGTTTAACACACTATTACAGATTACAATTACACACTAAATGCGGATGTGTTTAAAAAAAATATTTAAAAAAAATGGAATATCGTTTTAAGTAGATTTCGGGAATTAATATTTATCTTGAGTAGCAATAGTCTTGCACAGTACTTCTCAAACTTTTTAGTATGGCGGACCGGGAGGAGTTTTTCCATTGCACCAGGGACCGGTGCACTATTTTGCCTGTACAGACGTGTTAGCGACGTGAGCCCCTACATGGCCTACAGACCTGAAACATTTGGCATGCATTCGGTTAGTTATATGTTACAGGTCATCAAACAAATTGATTGGAAAAGATTAAACACGTGTCTTCACTGGTCTTGATGGTCGTGGGTGGTAACTACTTTACTTTACCTACGTTCTACATCGCCAATGACCGGAACTATGAATTATTATCTAAAAATAATCATTGAGAATAAAAGGTGTCAAAAGTTGGACCTCATTTTTTTATTACCACGTTTTTATTAACTCACTTTCGTTCCTGTTTGTTTATCTGTCCACAATTTTTCAAATCTGCCAACGTAAAATTAAACCTATTTTGATGGTCCTAGAGATCTCAAAATTATACCACTTCTGATGGTCCTAGAGATCTCAAAATTTTACCACTTCTGATGGTCCTAGAGATCTCAAAATTTTACCACAGATAGATCTTGGATGACAATGCATTGTATCAAAATTTCAGATCGATCGAATGTACCGTTATTAAATTATTGAACTTTTTAGTTTATCTATATATAAGCATATGTATTATCCGTCTGCTCTTTTTTACATTACATTCACGTGCCGAGTTCACACCAACCCCGACAACATCAACCATGTTTAACATCAAGGGGAGATAAGTCATTTCCAGACTGTAAATGTTTGTCGGGCAATGCGTATTATATTTGAACATAATCAATACTTCAAAACTCACCATAGCATACACTTAGACTAAAAAGAATAAAATAAATAAAAGTATAAAATAAAGGATTTTTAAAAACCACGTTTTTATAAGCGGGCTAACATGTAGAAAATATTTTTTTTCACAGAATTGTAAAGGATGAAACTGTTTCTGGATTGATAAACATTTGAAACTTATATACTGAAGCACGAACGTAGTGTATGACTAAAGACGTGGGCGGGCACTTTTTAGGCGTTTGGCTAAAATGATTAAGGTTTACAAGTGATGAGTAAGAAAATGAGTGAATTGAATTAGTTAAGCCTGAGAAGCTCCCGCCCCACGTTTCTGTAAAAAAATTTATTATTTTCTTCTTCTTAGTCTGCTTATAAAAACTTAGTTTTAAAAAATCTTTTTTAAACTTCCATTTTATCAATCATAAAATAATTATATGAATAGTAAACGATTGTCTCCCTTATTAAGTGAGCAACAAAGTCAATTTTAATTATTGTTGATTTTGTTTCTACATTCATATACCAATCTTTTAAAACATTAGAAATAAAAAAAATAGCATGAAATATTTTTAATTTTTTGGATTTCATTGTCATTGTATCCCTAAACATAGGGATCGAAGTAAAGTGGCGTGCCACCTACACAATTATATAGACAATAAAAGAGGAAACGTTGCGTAAATGTAGTATAAGATAAAGATAGATTAACCTTAATACATTAATTTAATAGTTTCAATAAGAATAAATAAATCCACTATTTGAAATGTATTTTTATTTGAATTAAATTTTTTAAAGCGTAATTTTAAGTTACTAAAATGAATTTAATTTTAGTTACACAAGTTAGTTATAATATGTCTGACAGTATTGTAAATTAAATTTCAAAATAGTTTAAAAGAAATAAACAATTATTAATTTGTCGCCTAAATTTTCTCAAGAACAACACAATTGATAAAATATATTTGTACCGGTGCATTGTGGTGCAGCGATTACGGGAAATAAATTGTAATGCACATCAGATGTTGAGAATAAGAAGTTATTTTATGATAGAGTATTCTTTCACACCGACAAAATATAGTGCCTACTTGCACACCCACATAATTGAAAATATAATTGTACTAGGCTGTTATTAAACAAGCGCCATTTTATTTAACAAGAAAAGGTATTTGCTATAATAGTTGTGATTCCCCCCCCCCTTCTTCCCCGGGTAGGTAATGAGTTATTACCCTATAACAAATGTCTACCTTCAGTTGACAAAGCTGGCACCTCATATAAAGAAAAATTAGCCACCACAGTTTAGTTTGGGTTTACATGCATAATATCAGTTAGGAATATTCCAACAAACTATAATGTTTGTATACGTGAAATATGAATTACGGACACTTCGACCCCGGACGTTTCGACCCCGGACGGTTCGACCCTGCCAGTTCGACCACAGGACGTTTCGTCCCCAGGACGTTTCGACCCCGGTCGGTTCGACCACGGATGTTTCGACCTCGGATGATTCGACCCCAGACAGTTCGACCCCAGGACGTTTCGACCCCAGGACGTTTCGACCCCAGGACGTTTCGACCCCGGACGTTTCGACCCTTTCGTTTCTACACCGTGAAATGATAAAATATATTTTTTTAAAATTATTTTTTAAATACATTTTTTAATTATTAATTTTCGGTATATTATCAATTAACAAATTAAAAACAGTATCTCAACTCCTATCCCAAACTAAACACACTTAAAAAGTACTTAATTTATTATTGGGTTTTAAAAATGTATATATTTAAGTCGTGCAAAGATTTTCACTGTGATAACAAAAACAAAGGAAATTGCTTTAAAAAAAAATAATTAATTAAAAATTTTTTTTAATTATTTTTTTAATTAAAGGTGATGTCATGCTGAACGCAGGCGCTGAAACCATTACAAATCCCTTGCCCTTTGCATTCACTTCTGTTTCTTCAGTAATACTAATTTTAATAAGACGAACAAAGTTGTCAGTATTTAAAGTTCATAAATTTCAATAGTTAATAACCCCGCCTAGCAGACAACATTCAAGCTGCTGGACCTGTATGACCTGACTGAGCATTACGTCATTGTTGTTTACATTTCGTCCGAGGGTTTCATAATCCCATGTTACGAAGGCTACACTCAATGACCACAACAGCAAGCCGTGTGCTGGCGAGGGTAAATAAAGTAAGTGAGGGCAGAGAGAATGTAGGCACCTTTAGAAAGGACTATCTGACCACATTGCCTTTGTTTTGTCCGATTACATCGGACGGGGGTGGGGGGTGGGTGGGGGGTTAGAGTAGGATAGGTTTGGAAGGACTTTCTACCTCAGAGGAATGGTTCATTGATCACAATCATGAATTCGCGTTGAATACTGACTGGTTGTCAATAACAATTTCAAACTGTATTTAATTTTTAATGGATAATAATTTTAATCTAAATTATTTTTATACCAAAATTTAATTTTAAAAATAATAAATTTTAAAAAGTATATTTAAAAATCTATTTTAAAAATTATGCGGTGTAGATACGAAGGGCTCGAAACGTCCGGGGTCGAAACACCATGGGGTCGAAACGTCCTGTGGTCGAACTGTCCGGGGTCGAATCGCCCGGGGTCGAAACGTCCAGGGTCGAACCGTCTGTGGTCGAACCGACCGGGGTCGAAACGTCCTGGGGTCGAAACGTCCTGTGGTCGAACTGGCAGGGTCGAACTGTCCGGGTTCGAAGTGTCCGACCACCGTGAAATATATATCTTGGAAAGCTTCTTGGCAAAGATTAGTTTTATGGCAATCTTTAAGAATTCCAATTATCCAGGGATAACAGAGCAATATTTTATTACGTTCATAATCTTTATAAAAGTGGAGTATAATATTAAGGGTAATAAGGATTTGCATATAGTAATGGTTATGTTGATTTGGTGCACGGTCCTTGTTATATCGAGTGCACTGTTATATTGTGACGTGATGTTAGGGGGATGGGACGGTAGTGACAATTAGATAGTCTAACTAAGAGTTTCACCATAGATATGGCATAAGGAGGACGTACCAAGGAGATATATATTAAACTTGTGTGATTCATGATTGGTGTTTGTTGCACTGTCTTAAGTAATGGTACAAAGAATAAAATCAAATCAATATAGATTCTATATCAATATCATAAGTTCTTGCCTCTATAACACCACATATAAGATATAAAATATCGTATTGCGCTAAAGCGCGTCTGTCAGTTGTGGCTATGCCAGGTAACTCCCGGATTTTTTATTTTAAAAATAGAAAATTTGGATGTAAAATAAACATTATGGTGTCTCGATTAACAGAGTAATAGAACGCATTTATCGCCGTATAATAGCATATGACGTGACGTCATTGTTTAAGGTAATATTAATTTGTAAAAAGGGAGCAATGTAAAATAAGTCGTGGTTTAATAGATGAGGTATACAATTTTTTGTATTACATGTCCCGTTTTGTGTTTAAGTATGTGTGTGTGTTTTTTTTTGTGTGTAACATATTACTTTTATATGTGTGTTGTAGTCGTTCTTACATAATACAATCTTTCGTGCAATAATTCCTTGAAGCACTAGTATCAATGAAATAACTTTAACACTAACACTGTATACATAAATATAAAATTGAGGTTTCACATCGTGGAGGCATAACCAACACAGTCAGACATCTTGTCATCCCCCTAACATTCTCCCGCGCTTCACTCACGTGACCTCTCTCTCATCAAACTCGTGATTCACATGGGACATTTGTGTGTCTGGGCGGGTGTGTGTGGGTGTTTGTTTTTGTAATGAAATAAATGTGAGGATGCGGTTTATTTTTATGTCTGCGCCTTTAACAAGACTACGAGTATTTTATCTTCTTAAACCATTCATATTTCTTTGAAAAGTAAGGTATTGACACTGTTTTCTTAGTTTATTCTGTTAACCACATTGGGGCTTATTGGCGGCACATTTATTTTTATATATAGGGGCACCTTTGTGAACGTTTGAAGGGTACTTTTCATTGGTATTTTCAGGAGTCAATAATATCACACAAACCTTGGTGGAATTAACTTTATCTTAGCCACTGTTAATATGGTTTAAAGAAGTGCATCTCAAACTTTTTAGTATGGTGGACCGCCAGTAGTTTTTCCATTGCACCAGGGACCGGTGCACTATTTTCCCTGTACAGACGTGGTAGCGACCTGCGCCCCTACATGGCCTACCGCCCTGAAACATTTTGCATGCATTCGGTTAGTTATATGCTACAGGTCATCTAACAAATTTGAAAAGAATAAACACTTGCATTCACTGGTCTTGGTGGTCGTGGGTGGTAACTACTTTACCTTACCCATGTTCGTCATCGTCAAGGACTTAAACTATGGATTATTCTCTAAAGATAATTATTGAGAATAATCGGTCACAAATGTTGGGCCTCGTTTTTATCAATCATAAAAAAAATATATTAATAGTCAATGATTGTCTCCCTGATTATGTGAGCAACAAAGTCTATTTTAATTATGTTGATTTTGTTTCTACATTCAAGTTACAAATCTTTTGAAACATTAGAAATAAAAAAACAGCATGAAATATTTTTAATTTTTTTGTTTTGGATTTTATTGTCATTGTATCCCTAAAAATAGGAGTCGAAGTAAAGTGTCGTGCCACCTACACAATTATGTAACCCGTAATAAAATATCTATTTGTGTAAATGTTGTACAAGTGATGTATAATTTAACCTTAATAAATTAATAAAATAGTTTCGATAAGAATAAATAAATCCACTATTTGAAATGTTTTTTTTTAATTTAATTTTTTGTTAGCCTAATTTTAAGTTACTAAAATGAATTTAATTTTAGTTACACAAGTTAGTTATAAAATGTCTCACAGCTTTGTAAATTAAAATTCAAAATAGTTTAAAGGAAATTAACAATTATCTTGTCGCCTAAATTTTCACAAGAACAAAGCAATTGATAAAATAAGTTTGTACCGGTGCTTTGTGGTGCAGCAATTATGGGGAAATAAATTGTAATGCACATCAGATGTTGAGAATAAGAAGTTATTTTAAGATAGAATGTTCTTTCTCACCGACAAAATATGGTGCCTATTTGCACAGCCATATAATTGAAAATATAATTGAACTAGGTTGCATGGGCGTAGGGAAGGGGGGAAGCAAGTGGGGCATTTGCCCCCCCCCCTATTCTTACATTTGAGAAAAAAAAATGTCATAAAAATGTCATAAAGTTGTTGCAATAAAACTGAACTAAATTTCCTGAAAGTTTATTACATGGAAGACAGTTTACATTTATCAAACATAAAGAACAATTATATCTGTAGTATAACTGATAAATTACTGATTGTTTTGAAATATTCCAGTTGTTTAACAATTTCTGTAACATTTTCAGCAAAAATCCGCAAGCTTTTTATATTTATGTGACCATCTAGTTTCACATAGTAAAGGAACATTTAGAATACGTTTTCTTTGCTGATTACTTTCTCGGAAAAACACTATAATTGATTTAATTGTTCCTATTGTGTTTCGTACAACATTCACATTATTTAAATCGTTTACAACAAAATTTAGTTTATGTGAACTGCAATGTACAAATGCTGCTTTTGGGTATTTGTTTAGAATTATTGCTTGGACTCCTCCTTCTTTACCGTGCCATTGTAGAACATCCGTAGTATCCTTGACCAACAAGATTTGTCATATTTGACCAAAATTCTAATGAATTAGTAATGATGGTGTTGGTTAAACCTTCAGCTGATCTATTGACAATTGTAATATATCCCATGAATTCTTCTGTGACCATCATTTTCCCATTTTGTTCTTTGACAAATCTAACACCAAGTGACATCTGCTCAATGACTGAAATGTCATTTGTTTTGTCGTAAGTATAGAAAATACAATTGAATAATTTGCTTCACGAACAATGTCTTCACGCAAGAGAGATACACAAATTTCGATTATAGTGCTTTGCATAGTTGCCGAGATACACTCAGCGGTTACCCGTCAAAACGGCCCCAGACAAAACGGCCCCAGACAAAACGGCCCCGACATAACGACCCCGGTCAAAACGGCCACAAATTGTTAACACTTTTAAACAAAAACATTAATTTTTTTGTTGCATTTTAAGCTTTCGTCAACTTTTTCACCCTTACAAAAAGAGGTAACATTGTAAAATTATTTATTGTGATGTTATTATATTGTTTCTTGTTAAAAAAAAACGGTTATTGGTAATAATTGGTAAAGGCTATTAAATTCACTTTTGTGGTGTTATTATTATTTTTTATTGTTAGCTAAACCTGACACTGATTAGGTGAGTAAAAATACGAATATATTTGATTGTAAATTTTACAATTAGTCAATCTATTAGTCCAGGGCCGTTTCGTCGGGGCCTTTATGTCGGAGCCCAATTGTCGGGGCCGTTTTGTCCGGGGCCGTTTTGTTGGTGAACCATACTCAGCACTACAAGAATCAATTGACAAACGATTACCAAGAACTTCATCTCCAGATTCAACACGAAACTCTAACAGTTCATACAAATTACCAGAATTTGATTCTGTTCCACGAAGTGCTAAAACATGCATATAGCAAAATAGGATTGTAGAAATGATGGGACCCAGTTTGTTGCAATTTTCTTTAATTTGCCTTCTAAATGATGAGTCCAACTACTCATCTATAGAAACTGCTTTGGCTTCCAATAAAGCAAATAAAATTGCTTGCATCTTTATGAGAGCCTTTGTGCAGATTGCTACGTGCATCTTTGTTGAAATCTATATATTTTGTACATGGTTTCATGACAAATACCCACTGAACGCATAGAATTACTTTTTGCAGAAACAACACGCAATATTTGCAAGAGGCACCTTTTAACATTTGCGAGTATACAAGCCACGGTGAATAATCTGATAACCATGCATATCTAAAAACTAAAAACTCTTTTTCCCTCACTGTCAGCTCTAAAATCATAATTTTTATCAAGGGTCCAACAATCACGAATAAGCTGCAATTTCAATTTATTTGAAAATCGTATGTACAGACATATCTTCCACTATCCAATTTAGGAAATGAATAAGTGTCAGCGACAACCAAATTAGGAAAAGTTTCTTCAGTTGTGTCTGGCTGTTGAACGTTTACTGTTGTCCTCAATGCCAATGATAAGTCAGATGCTGTAGACGCCCCAAAATCTTCTAATAATGGCATTTCGGAATCCCGCAATTGGTCTACTTTTCGATTTTTTTAGCCTGTAAACAAATTTCTGATATCCATCCTTGATAATCCTGCAGTTTCTACACTAATATTATTTCACAGCAAAATTCAATTTTCTCGTGAGAACTTAAGTTTTTAATTTATTAAATGCATTAATAAATGTTGTATTTTAGCTATTAAAGCACTAATTTGAAAAACATTTTGATTTCTAAGGCTTTTTTCGACCCTTATTTTATACTGAACGTAAATTTAATTGAAAATTGTACCTGTATGGCATTTTCAGTTAAAATAAAAAAAAGTGTTTTTTTTTGCCCCCCCCCTGGAACAATTCCTAGCGACGCCCATGCCTAGGTTGTTATTGAACACGCGCCATTTTATTTAACAAGAAAAGGCATAATTTGCTATAATATTTGTGATCCCCCCTTCCCTGGGTAGGTAATGAGTTATTTGCCGTCAACGAGGGTTACCCTTCAGTTGACAAAGCTGACCCGTAATATAAAGAAAAATTAGCCACCATAGTTTGTTGTGGGTTTACATACATCAAATCAGTTAAGAATATTCCAAAAAACTATGGTGTTAGAATAAGTGAAATACATATCTTGGAAAGCTTCTTGGCTAAGATTAGACTTATGGCTATCTTTAAGAAGTCCAATTGTCCAGGGATAACAGAGCAATACTTTATTACGTTCATGATCTTTATAAAAGTCGAGTATAATATTAAAGATTTTCACATAGTAATGGTTATGTTGATTTGGTGCACGGTCCTTGTTATATCGAGTGCACTGTTATATTGTGACGCGATGTTAGGTGATGTGACGGTAGTGACATTTAGATAGTCCAGCTACGAGTTTCACCATAGATATGTTATAAGGAGGATGTACCAAGGAGATATAGATTAACTTGTGTGATTCATGATTGGTGTTTGTTGCACTGTCTTAAGTAATAGTACAAAGAATAAAACCAATCAATATAGATTCTATATCAATATTATAAGTTCATACCTCTAT
Source organism: Ampullaceana balthica (assembly GCA_944989445.1). Classification (NCBI taxonomy): domain Eukaryota; kingdom Metazoa; phylum Mollusca; class Gastropoda; family Lymnaeidae; genus Ampullaceana; species Ampullaceana balthica. The sequence goes on along the minus strand of CALYLW010002217.1, from coordinate 65,896 downwards.
AACACCAATTATAAGATATAAGATATAGTAATGCGCTAAAGCGCGTCTGTCAGTTATCGCTATGCAAGGTAATTCCCGGATTTTTTATTTTAAAAATTGAAAACTTAGACGTAAAATTTACATTTTGGTGTCGCGATTAACAGACTAACAGAACTTATTTATCGACATATAATAGTATATGACGTGATTGCATTGTTTGAGGTAATATTAATTTGATGATCGTGGGCGATAACTACTTTACTTTACCTATGTTCTTCATCGCCAATGACCGGAACTATGAAATGTTCTCTAAAAATAATCCATGAGAATAAAAGGTGTCAAATGTTGGGCCTCATTTATATAAATGATAAAAAAATATATTAATAGTAAATGATTGACCCCATAATTATGTGAGCAACAAAGTCAATTTTAATTATGTTGATTTTGTTTCTACATTCAAGTTACCAATCTTTTCAAACATTAGAAATAAAAAGATAGCATGAAATATTTTTATTTTATTTTATATTGGATTTCATTGTCATTGTATCCCTAAACATAGAGATCGAAACCAAGTGGCGTGCCACCTACAGGATATTCAAACACAAACGGAGAGGTACTTATTTATCGTTTAAGATACAGATAGAATAACAGTAATATGTTAATTTCATACTTTCTATAAGAATAAATAAATCCACTATTTGAAATGCAATTTTTATTTGAATTTAATTTTTTGTAAGCGTAATTTTAAGTTTCTAAAATGAATTTATTTTTAGCTACACAAGTTAATTATAATATGTCTCACATTATTGTAAATTAAATTTCAAAAGAGTTTACAAGAAATTAACAATTATTATCTTGTCGCCTAAATTTTCTCAAGAACAACGAAGTTGATAAAATATTTGTACCGGTGCTTTGTGGTGCAGCGATTACGGGGAATTAAATTGTAATGCACATCAGGTGTTGAGAGTAAGAAGTTCTTTTAAGAGATAGAGTGTTCTTTCTCAACGACAAAATATAGTGCCTACTTGCACACCCATATAATTGAACTAGGTTGTTATTGAACAAGTGCCATTTTATTTAACAAGAAAAGGCATTTGCTATAATAGTTGTGACCCCCCCCCTTTCCTCCCTGGCGAGGTAATGATTTATTAGCAATCAGTAGAGTCTCCCATCAGTTGACAAAGCTGGCCCGTAATATAAAGAAAAATTAGCCACCACAGTTTGGCGTGGGTTTACATGCATCATATCAGTTAGGAATATTCAAACAAACTATGGTGTTATTATACGTGATTCACATATCTTGGAAAGCTTCTTGGCAAAGATTAGTTTTATGGCAATCTTTAAGAATTCCAATTATCCAGGGATAACAGAGCAATCTTTTATTACGTTCATGATCTTTATAAAAGTCGAGTATAATATTAAGGGTAATAAGGATTTGCATATAGTAATGGTTATGTTTATTTTGGTGCATGGTCCTTGTTATATCGAGTGCACTGTTATATTGTGACGCGATGTTAGGGGATGTGACGGTAGTGACATTTAAGAAGTCCAGCTAAGAGTTTCACCATAGATATGGTATAAGGAGGACGTACCAAGGAGATATAGATTAAACTTGTGTGATTCATGATTGATGTTTGTAGAGCTGTCTTATCTTATCTTATCTTTTTACAGACGCTCCTTCTATACAGAAGATTATTGCGTTCTACGTTTATCTATGGTTTGTGTTTAGTCCTGCATTTTTATTAGAGATTTAAATGTTGATAAAGTGTAGGTTTTCCTGGTTTGTTCAGGCAACCCATTCCACGCCCGAATTCCGGACGGGAAGAAAGAAAATGTGTATGTGTTTGTTCTCGCATACGGAATAAGAAAAATGTTTTTATCCTTATGTCTATCAGAGGGTTGTATTAAGTTATCTTTGTGTTGTAATTCTAAATTAGAATTAATTGCTTTATGTATCATTACTACTTTACTCTTAATTGGGTCTTCTATCCTCTAGTCTAGTGTTTCAAGGTTTAATGATTTAACTAATGGTGTTATTCTTGTCAGTTTTGAATATTCTCCAGTAATGAATCTCGCAGCTCTTTTTTGAATTTGTTCTAGTTTATCAACGTTTTCTTTGGTGGATGGGTCCCATACAGAAGATTCACATTCTAGTACATGTCTCACCAAAGTGAGGTAGCGTTTTAGCTTTATATCTCTACTAGAAAAATACCCACACTTTGTAGCGGGAGTGTGCTGACACTTTATCCAAGTATTAGTTGCTGGTTATTACAATTTTTATTTGCCAAGTTAAATTTCAGATTCATCTATTCAGTTAAAATCTTATGAGAAACAGAGATATGCCATTTTACCGCGTGAGTTGATTTCACTTAATGCAGTGCCTTTTAACATAACCTTACTATTTAAAAGATATGATTTATTAAATAATGATTCTTGCCGACCATAATAACTAAATTTACAATTTCATTCCCACTTGTACAAAATTAACATAACTTATAGGTTTTCCGAAAGAGCTCTACCACCCTCGTCACTCAAAAATTTAATATATAATTACGAAACTGCATCGTATCACAATTGTAAGTTATATAATATTTGTAACCACGTCTATGAGATAAAGAACATGTGGCACTATCCCTTAAAAAGCCAAAATCTAAGTGACTCATAGCGCAAATAAACAAAATTATAAATGTACTTTCAAAAATACTTTTAAAAAACAAAAAACCCGGTCGTATGATATCAAAAAAATGTGCACACCATATTTAGACAATATAGAAAGCTGGCCGCATAAAATAAAGTCTTGTTATAAAGTAAATGTACTGGACCAAAATAACTCCTCCTTTTGACGTATTCATAATTGTGCTAACAGGGAAATATTTAACATTTTTTATGTCTCTATATTTTACGATTTACATTTACGGTTTATAAGCAATGTATATAATTTCAAAAAGGAATATTTTTTTTTGTTCCCTATTTCGGATAAGGCATCATATTTTGTAAATTATATTCAATGCACACACACACACACCAGATTTTATATCTGAAAAATAAAATAAAAATGAAAAAAAAAGATTCAACCGTCTGTTAATAAGCGCACCTTAAAAATGATTAAAAGGCAATTTTAGAAATGGCCTATGCTATTCTGAATACAAAGGAATGAACATACAAACATATTCAATTCGCAATTCATATTAATTAAGCGTTTTCAGGATCACTTAACTAAATTTAGTCAACTTTTGTTAATACGTTCGGTAGCGAAAGTTTATAATGTATAGTGTATATAAAGCTTAAGTAAACTGTATTAAAGTGTAAGTTTATTTGACATAGGCCATCACTTTCAACATAAAATAAAGTCGCTACATCTATGGTTTTTAATTAACTGTCGAGTTATGAATTAAATTTTTAAAAATCCCAATTTTATTCATTGCATGTAAAATATTAATACAATGCATCATGAAAATAATTGAAATAAAATAATTTAAACGCATATGTAATATATAAAGCTCAGTTGATATTTTTATGTTTGTTTGTTTGTATCCATTAAAAAAAGGCCACTGCTTTGTTGACATTTTCCAAAAGATCTCTGCCACTGTCGTCACTAAAAAAGCTCTTATATATATTTACGACACTGCATCGTAACACAATTGTAATTAATACAATATTTGCAACAGCGTCTGTGAGATAAAGATAATAAAGATAAATAAAGAAATTAGGCTATATTCCTAATTTTAAAAAAACAAACAAAAGAAATCAATTTTATGTTAAAAACGCATGTGAAACCATGACAATAATTGATTTTAAAAATGGCCTATGTTAATCCATCATCAAAGGAATGAACATAACATATTCAATTCGCAATACAAAATAATTAAGCGTTTTCAGGATCACTTTATTTAGTTTAATCTACTTATGTTAATAGGTCCGGTAGCCTAAGTTTAAATAGTATAAGTGTATAGGTTATGTAAAAGACAATAGCTTATGTAAAAGACAAACAAAATATAAATGTTATATTAATAGGACACAGCTAAATTTAAGATGCGTACACGAAAATGTGCGCACAGTAATCAGGCGATAAAAGATTTTAGAACGCGCACCGCTAAAAATGAAGCCTTGAAAAAAATACTGACACAATTATTACATAATAGGTTTTTATTAAATGTCGAGTTATGGAACAGAAAATAATTAAAACAAATTCGCAATTAAATTTAAACGTGTAAACAATTAAATCTAATGCATCGTGTGGCAGTTGTAATTAAATATGTTTACGTGTCTATCTAATATATAGAAAGTAACAGTAAAGAAAATGACAATTCTTTGTACTACACAGCTCAAATTATGAAGCGTACACGAAAATGTGCGCACCGTAATTAGACATTATAATATTTTTTGAATGCGCACCGCTGAAAATAAAGTATTGGGGGAAAAAAAACGTCACCAAAAGTAACTCGCTTTGAACGGCATTTGAACGTCCGCGTAAATATGTTCAATACAGAAATGAGGTTAAATTTTTTATTCTTTGTCTCTGCATTTTCTGATTATTTAATTTACGGCATTCGGGCAAAAGGGACAATTACAAAAACTAACTTAAAACCACCTTCAGGGTAAAAGGAACCGTCCTGCCAAATTTGGTCCCCGTCCGTCATTTGGTTTTTCCGTGGCTGTCTAACAGAAAGTCGAAAAGTGAAACATACAAACATACAAACATACAAAGATACAAACACCAACTGAGCTTTATATATTAGATTCCAGTTGTAAAAGTTTGTTTTTATAAAGCCTAAGGTTTTGTTTGATTTTTAAATAACTTCATTGACTTTGGGACTCCATGATAGTTTCAACCACATTTTTAGATATAAGATAAAGTAATGCGCTAAAGTGCGTCGGTCAGTTATCGCCATGCAAGGTGACTCCCGGTATTTATTATTTAAAAATTGAAAATTTAGACGTAAAATAAAAAATTTGGTGTCGCGATTAACAGATTAAGAGAACGCATTTATCGCCGTATAATATGATATGACGAGATGGCATTGTTTGAGGTAATATTAATTTGTGAAAAGAGAACAATGTAAAATAAGTCGTTGTTTAATAGATGAGTTATACATTTTTTTGGGTATTAAATGGCCCGTTTTGTGTTTAAGTATGTGTGTGCGTGTGTGTGTTTGTTGTAACATATTACTTTTATATGTTTGTTGTAAGCGTTCTCACATAATACAATCGTTCGTGCAATAATTCCTTGAAGCACTAATATCAATGAAATAACTTTAACACTAACACTATATACATAAATATAAAATTGAGGTTTCACATCGTGGAGACATAAGCAACACAGTCAGACATCTTTTCATACCCCTAACATTCTCCGCGCTTCACTCACGTGACCTTTCTGTCATCAAACTCGTGATTCACACGGGACATTTGTGTGTATGGGCGGGTGTGTGTGGGTGTTTGTTTTGTTATGAAATAAATGTGAGGATACGGGTTATTAAATCCCTTACATAACTTCACCGCCGTCTCTCTCTGTCGTCATCTCTCTCTGTCTGTCTGTCTTGGGCGGGCGGAAAAACAAAAGTAAAAAATGACCCACTTCCCGTGATCCGATCAAGCTGAAATTTGGCACACGAACCCGTCTCACCTAACAATGCATCGTATCAAAATTTCAGAGCGATCGAACGTACCGAATGTTTTTTTTTCCACGTGAAAGTTTGAGTTGACGCGTTGAGGCGACCCATCGAAGTACCGGGGTGCTTTTGTTTACATTTTACGTGTCGCGCTGAGCTCGGTCAAGCGAATCGGTGACCAGACTTTTCCCCTCTCCCCCACCCCTCCCCCACCATGCCCCCCAGGGTTATGAAGCAAAGTTGAGTTAAGATAGATTCAGTCTGTAAATGTTTGTAGCGTTTGAAAATAATCAATACTGTTAGTTATGTCTCATATATAAGGGATTTATAGTCAAAAACTTTGTTTTTACGTGTTTTTTTTTATAAATCCCTTATATTATCTTAACCGCCGTCTCGTCATCTCTCTCTGTCTGTCTTGGGCGGGCGGGCGGGCGGAAAAACAAAAGTCAAAAATCACCCCCTTCCCGTGATTGAAGCGAGCATAAATTTGGCACACGGACCAGTCTCACCTAACAATACATCGTATCAAAATTTCAGATCGATCGATAGTACAGAAATTAAATTAATGCATTTTTAGTTTATCCTTATATAACGTATGTATTTCAAATTCACTGTTTGTTATTGTTTTTTTCCCACGTGAGAGTTTGAGTTGACGCGTTGACGCAACCCATCGAAGTACCGGCGTGCTTTTGTTTACATTTTATGTGTCACGTTGAGCTCGGTCAAGCAATCGGTGACCAGACTTTTCCCCCCACCCTACCCCCACCCACCCCTCCCCAGGGTTATTGTTAGTTATGTCTCATATATAAGGGATTTATAGTCAAAAACTTTGTTTTTACCGGTTTGTTTTATTAAATCCCTTATATTAACTTCACCGCCGTCTCTCTCTGTCTCTCTGTCTGTCATCATCTCTTGGGTGGGCGGAAAAACAAAAGTAAAAAATGACCCACTTCTCGTGATCCGATCGAGCTGAAATTTGGCACACGAGCTCGTCGCACCTAACAATGCATTGTATCAAAATTTCAGATCGATCGATCGTACCGTAATTAAATTAATGCATTTTTAGTTTATCCTTATATAACGTATGTAATTCAAATTCACGGTTTGTTATTGTTTTTTTTCCCACGTGAGAGTTTGAGTTGACGCGTTGACGCACCCATCGAAGTACCGGCGTGCTTTTGTTTACATTTTACGTGTCACGCTGAGCTCGATCAAGCGATCGGTGAACAGACTTTTCCCCCTCCCCCCCTCCCCAAGGTCATGAAGTAAAGTTGAGTTAAGACAGATTCAGTCTGTAAATGTTTGTCGGGTTTGAAAATAATCAATACTGTTAGTTATGTCTCATATATAAGGGATTTATAGTCAAAAACTTTGTTTTTACGGGTTTGTTTTTATTAAATCCCTTATATTAACTTCGCGGCCGTCTCATCATCTCATGGGCGGGCGGGCGGGCGGAAAAACAAAAGTCGAAAATGACCCACTTCCCGTGATCAGATCGAGCTGAAATTTGGCACACGGATCCGTCTAACCTAACAATGCATCGTATCAAAATAATTAATGCATTTTTAGTTTATCCTTATATGAGGTAGGTAATTCAAAATCACGGTTTGTTATTGTTTTTTTCCACGTGAGTTTGAGTTGACGCTTAGACGTCGACCGTCGTGCCGACACCCCCTCACGTCCCATCGCCCCGTTAAAAGACAGGGGACATCACTCGGTGTCAGTCTGTAAATATTTGTGGCGTTGGAACATAATCAATACTTTTAATTATGACTCAAATATAAGGGATTTATAGTAGAAAACTTTGTTTTTACGGGTTTGTTTTATTGCTTGCTGGTGTGTAGGTTCACTGGCGTATAGCACGGGTATGTGACTAACTGGACAACGGTGGATAAACCGCTGTTGTGAAATTCATCTCACTCAAATTTTACACGCTTTTTTTTTACATAAACAATTACACAAAGAATTATTTTAAAGATGTGGGCTTGAGAAGGGGCATAATTGATAAAGGGAATGTTTGAATATCGAGTTGTTCATCTTGTTTCACCTGGACTATGGCCACCGATGGCTGGTGGTGAACTCTGGTGACATTTAAGTGAAAGTCAAGAATAGCACGGATACAGATTATATATAAAGATAAACTAAAAAATGCATTTATTAAATTACGGTACATTCTATGGATCTGAAATTTTAATACAATGTATTGTCATCCAAGATCTATCTGTGGTTAAATTTTGAGATTTCTAGGACCATGAGAAGTGGTTTAATTTTACGTTACAAGATTTGACGGATACAACATACAAACAATGTGAGTTAAATAAAAGCGTGTAATAAAAAAGCGTGTAATAATAATAACAAAAAATAGCATGATATATTTTTAATTTATTTTTTTGTGGATTTCATTGTCATTGTATCCCTAAACATAGGGATCGACGTAAAGTGGCGTGCCACCTACACAATTATATAACCTAAGACAGACGCTTGTGTTGCGTAAATATAGTATAAGATAAATACAGATTAACCTTAATATATTAATCAAATAGTTTCTATAAAAATAAATAAATCCACTATTTGAAATGTATTTTTTTTATTTGGATTTAATTTTTTGTATTCGTAATTTTAAGTTTCAAAAATGAATTTATTTTTGGTTACACAAGTTAATTTTAATATGTCTCACATTATTGTAAATTAAATTTCAGAAGAGTTTAAAAGAAATGAACAATTATTGTCTTGTCGCCTAAATTTTCATAAGAACAACGAAGTTGATAAAATATATTTGTACCGTGCTTTGTGGTGCAGCGATTACGGGGAAATAAATTGTAATGCACATCAGGTGTTGAGAGTAAGAAGTTATTTTAAGAGATAGAGTGTTCTTTCTCACCGACAAAATATAGTGCCTACTTGCACACCCATATAATTGAAAATATAATTATACAAGCCTGTTATTGAACAAGCGCCATTTTATTTAACAAGAAAAGACATTTGCTATAATATTTGTGATCCTCCTTTCCTCCCTGGCAAGGTAATGAGTTAATGCATATAAGGAAAGGTAGCTCTTCAGTTGACAAAGCTGGCCCGTAATATAAAGAAAAATTATCCACCATAGTTTGGTGTGGGTTTACATGCATCATATCAGTTAAGAATATTCTAATAAAATATAGTGTCCGTGGTATTCAAGAAATACATATCTTGGAAAGCTTCTTGGCAAATATGGTATGTGGAGGAAGTACCAAGGAGATATATATTAACTTGTGTGATTCATGATTGGTGTTTGTAGCACCGTCTTAAGTAATTGGTACAAAGAATAAAACTACATCTATATAGATTCTATATTAATATCATAAGTTCTTACCTGTATAACACCATATATAAGATATAAGAAATAGTAATGCGCTAAAGCGCATCTGTCAGTTATCGCTATGCAAGGTAATTCCCGTTTTTTTAATTAAAAAAATTGAACATTTAGACGTATAATAAACATTTTGGTTTCGCGATTAACAGAACGCATTTATCGCCGTATAATATGACGAGCAAACTACCCGTGCTATGCTACGGGGTAAGCACAATTTAAAAATAACTTTATTTGGTTTTGGGTCTCTTAATTACCCTTAAAAATGAGTGCTAATGTATCATGAAATTAGGGTAGTGATAAATCAAACCCCTTCTTTATAAAAATCACGATATGTGTGTCGAAAAAATGAAGAATTTAAATACAACCCATCAATTTGGTATTTCTGCTTTAATAATGCATGTTTTTCTATATATTCTCTACCAGAATAACAAAGGTCCTTAACAGTTACAAATTTCTAATGGACAAGGCTGAATTTCTTTTCACATGAATCATAAAATGAAACAAAATATATATCTTTCCATATGATTCCTTTGGTTCTAGGAAAAAGCTCTCCAAAAACACCCATTACATTTTATAGTCTAAGCATGAAAGTAGTCATCAAACTCGTTATTCACACGGGACATTTGTGTGTCTGGGCGGGTGTGTGTGGGTGTTTGCTTTTGTTATGAAATAAAAGTGAGGATACGGGTTATTTTTATGTCTGCGCCTTTAACAAGACTACGAGTATTTTATATTCTTAAACCATTCATATTTCTTTGAAAAGTAAGGTATTGACTCTGTTTTCTTAATTTATTCTGTTAACAACATTGGGGCTTATTGGTGGCACATTTATTTTTATATAGACGGGTGCCATTGTGAACGTTTGAAGGGTACTTTTCATTGGTATTTTCAGGCGTCAATAATATAACCCAAACCTTGGTGGAATTAACTTTATCTTAGCCACTGTTATATATGGTTTAAAGCAGTGTTTCTCAAACTTTTTAAAATGGCGGACCGGCAGGAGTTTGTCGAACTGCACCAGGGACCGGTGCACTATTTTCCCTGTACAGACGTGGTAGTGACCTGAGCCCCTACATGGCCTACAGCCCTGAAACATTTGGCATGCATTCAGTTAGTTATATGCTACAGTTCTTCCAACAAATTTGAAAAGAATAAACACTTGTCTTCACTGGTCTTGATGGTCGTGGGCGGTAACTACTTTACCTTACCTACGTTCTTCAGCGTCAAGGACTGGAACTGTGAATTGTTCTCTAAAAATAATCCATGAGAAGAAAAGGTGTCAAAAGTTGGGCCTCATTTTTATAAATCATAAAAAATATATTAATAGTCAATGAATGTCTCCCTAATTATGTGAGCAACTAAGTCAATTTTAATTAGGTTGATTTTGTTTCTACATTCAAGTTACCAATCTTTTCAAACAATCGAAATAAAAAAATAGCATGAAATATTTTTAATTTTTTAAAACATTCGATTTCTTTGTCATTGTATCCCTAAACATAGGGATCGAAATCAAGTGGCAGGCCACCTACAAGCCTAGTGGCAGCGTTAAATAATAGCTTACTTATTTTTAGTTTAAGATACTGATATAATAACCTTAATATATTAATTTCATAGTTTCTATAAGAATAAATCAATCCACTATTTGAAATATATTTTTTATTTGAATTTAATTTTTTGTAATCGTAATTTTAAGTTTTTAAAATGAATTTATTTTTAGTTACACAAGTTAGTTATAATATGTTTCACATTATTGTAAATTAAATCTTAAAAGAGTTTTAAAATAAATTAACAATTAATATCTAGTCGCCTAAATTTTCTCAAGAACACCGAAGTTGATAAAATATATTTGTACCGGTGCTTTGTGGTGCAGCCATTACGGGGAAATAAATTGTAATGCACATCAGGTGTTGAGAGTAAGAAGTTCTTTTAAGAGATAGAGTGTTCTTTCTCACCGACAAAATATAGTGCCTACTTGCACACCCATATAATTGAAAATATAATTATACAAGCCTGTTATTGAACAAGCGCCATTTTATTTAACAAGAAAAGACATTTGCTATAATAGTTGTGATCCCCTTTCCCTGGGTAGTTAATGAGTTATTAGCCGTGAGCGAGAGACTTCCTTCAGTTTACAAAGACGGCCCTTAATATAAAGAAAAATTAGCCAACATAGTTTGGTGTAGGTTTACATGCATCATATCAGTTAGGAACATCCCAACAAACCATAGTGTGACTATACGTGAAATGCATATATTGGAAAGTTTCTTGGCAAAGATTAGCTTTATGGCTGTCTTTAAGAATTCCAAATACCCAGGGATAACAGAGCAATCTTTTATTACGTTCATGATCTTTATAAAAGTCGAGTATAATATTAAGGGTAATAAGGATTTTCACATAGTAATGGTTATGTTGATTTGGTGCACGGTCCTTGTTATATTGAATGCACTGTTATATTGTGACGTGATGTTAGGGGATGTGACGGTAGTGAAATTTAGATAGTCCAGCTAAGAGTTTCACCATAGAAATGGTATAAGGAGGACGTACCAAGGAGATATAGATTAACTTGTATGATTCATGATTGGTGCTTGTAGCCATGGGCGTCGCTGGGAACTTTTCCAAGGGGGGGGGGCAAAAAAACACACACTTTTTTATGTTAACTGACAATGCCATACAGGAACAATTTTCAATTAAATTCAAGTTCAGTATAAAATAAGGGTCGAAATAAGCTTTATAAATTAATAAGACTTTACAAATTAGTGCTGTAATAGCTAAAATACAACAATTATTAATGCATTTAATAAATTAAAATCTTAAGTTCTTACGAGAAAATTGAATTTTACTGTGAAATAATATACGTGTAGAAACTGCAGGATTACCAGGAAGGATATCAGAAATTTTTTTACAGGCTAAAAAAAATCGAAAAATAGACCAATCGCGGGATTCCGAAATGTCGTTTTTAGAAGATTTTGGGGCGTCTGCAGCATCTGACTTATCATTGGCATTTAGGACAATTGTACACGTTCAACAGCCAGACACAACTGAAGCAACTGTTCCTAATTTGATTGTCGCTGACACTTATTCATTTCCTAAATTGGATATTGGAAGGTATGTCTGGACATTCGACCTCTCAAATAAGTTGAAATTGCAGCTGATTCGTGATTGTTGGACCCTTGATAAAATTATGTTCTTAGAGCTGACAGTGACGGAAATAGAGTTTTTAGTTTTTAGATATGCATGATTATCGTGGCTTGTATACTCGCAAATGTTAATAGGTGCCTTTTGCAAATATTGCGTGTGGTTTCTGCAAAAAGTAATTCTATGAGTTCAGTGGGTATTTGTCATCAAACCATGTACAAAATATAAAGATTTCAACGAAGATGCACGTATAGCCAACTGCAAAGCACATTATGGCACAAAGGCTCTCATGAAGATGCAAGCAATTTTATTTGCTTTATTGGAAGCCAAAGCAGTTTCTATAGATGAGCAGTTGGACTCATCATTTAGAAGACAAATTCAAGAAAATCGCAACAAACTGGGTCCCATCATTTCTACAATCCTATTTTGCTGCAATCATGTTTTAGCAGTTCGTGGAACAGAATCAAATTCTGGTAATTTGTATGAACTGTTAGAGTTTCGTGTTGAATCTGGAGATGAAGTTCTTGGTAATCGTTTGTCTATTGGTTCTTGTAGTGCTGAGCATGGTTCACCGACAAAACAGCCCCGGACAAAACGGCCCCGACAATTGGGCTCCGACATAACGGCCCCGACAAAACGGCCCTGGTTTAATAGATGGACTAATAGTAAAATTTACAATCAAATATATTCGTATTTTTAAATCCCTTATATTAACTTCGCGGCGTCTCTCTCTCTCTCTCTGTCTGTCTGTCTTGGGCTCGGCGGGCTCGGCGGGCGGAAAAACAGAAGTCAAAAATGACCCATTTCCCAGTGATCAGATCGAGCTGAAATTTGGCACACGGACCCGTCTAACCTAACAATGCATCGTATCAAAATTTCAGATCGATCGAACGTACCGTAATTAAATTAATGCATTTTTAGTTTATCCTTATATGAGGTATGTAATTCAAAATCACTGTTTGTTTATTGTTTTTTTGCCACGTGAAATTTTGAGCTGAGCATTGAGGCGACCCAACGAAGCGACGGGCGCTTTTGTTTACATTTTACGTGTCACTCTGAGCTCGGTCAAGCGAATCGGTGACCAGACTTTTCCCTCTCCCTACCCACCCCTCCCCCCACCCACCCCTCCCCCCACTAGGGTTATGATGCAAAGTTGAGTGAAGACAGATTCAGTCTGTAAATGTTTGAAAATAATCAATACTGTTAGTTATGTCTCATATATAAGGGATTTATAGTCAAAAACTTTGTTTTTACGGGTTTGTTTTTTAAATCCCTTATATTAACTTCACCGGCGTCTCTCTCTCTCTCTCTGTCTGTCTTGGGCTCGGCGGGCTCGGCGGGCGGAAAAACAGAAGTCAAAAATGACCCATTTCCCATGATCCGATCAAACTGAAATTTGGCACACGGACCCGTCGAACCTAACAATGCATCGTATCAAAATTTCAGATCGATCGAACGTACCGTAATTAAATTAATGCATTTTTAGTTTATCCTTATATGAGGTATGTAATTCAAAATTCACTGTTTGTTGTTTTTTTTTAAATTCAGGTTCCACGTGAGTTTGAGTTGACGCCGACCGTCGTGTTGACGACGACCGTCGTGCCGACACCCCCTCACATCCCACCCCCATTTATTAAAGACAAGGGACATCACTCAGTGTCAGTCTGTAAAAGTTTAAAAATAATCACTACTGTTAGTTATGTCTCATATATAAGGGATTTATAGTCAAAAACTTTGTTTTTACGGGTTTGTTTTTAAATCCCTTATATTAACTTCACCGCCGTCTCATGGGGCGGGCGGAAGAACAGAAGTCAAAAATGACCCACTTCCAATGATCCGATCGAACTGAAATTTGGCACACGGACCCGTCTTACCTAACAATGCATCGTATCAAAATTTGGATCGATCGAACGTACCGTAATTAAATTAATGCATTTTTAGTTTATCCTTATATGAGGTATGTAATTTAAATTCACGATTTGTTATTGTTTTTTTGCCACGTGAAAGTTTGAGCATTGAGGCGACCCAACGAAACGACGGTGCGCTTTTGTTGACATTTTACGTGTCACTCTGAGCTCGGTCAAGCGAATCGGTGACCAGACTTTTCCCCTCCCCCTCCCACCCACCCCTCCCCCCCTAGGGTTATGAAGCAAACTTGTGTTAAGACAGATTCAGTCTGTAAATGTTTGAAAATAATCAATACTGTTAGTTATGTCTCATATATAAGGGATTTATAGTCAAAAACTTTGTTTTTACGTTTTTTTTTATTAAATCCCTTATATTAACTTCGCGGCCGTCTCTCTCTCTCTGTCTTGGGCTCGGCGGGCTCGGCGGGCGGAAAAACAGAAGTCAAAAATGACCCACTTCCCATGATCCGATCAAACTGAAATTTGGCACACGGACCCGTCTGATCTAACAATGCATCGTATCAAAATTTCAGATCGATCGAACGTACCGTAATTAAATTAATGCATTTTTAGTTTATCCTTATATGAGGTATGTAATTCAAAATTCACTGTAAATCTTAGTTCCACGTGAGTTTGAGTTGACGCCGACCGTCGTGTTGACGACGACCGTCGTGCCGACACCCCCTCACATCCCACCCCCATTTATTAAAGACAAGGGACATCACTCAGTGTCAGTCTGTAAAAGTTTTAAAAATAATCACTACTGTTAGTTATGTCTCATATATAAGGGATTTATAGTCAAAAACTTTGTTTTTACGGGTTTGTTTAATTAAATCCCTTATATTAACTTCGCGGCCGTCTCTGTCTTGGGCTCGGCGGGCGGGCGGGTGGAAAAACAGAAGTAAAAAATGACCCACTTCCCATGATCCGATCGAACTGAAATTTGGCACACGGACCCGTCTGACCTAACAATGCATCGTATCAAAATTTCAGATCGATCGAACGTACCGTAATTAAATTAATGCATTTTTAGTTTATCCTTATATGAGGTATGTAATTCAAAATTCACTGTTTGTTATTGTTTTTCTTCTGCCAGTTTCACGTGAGTTTGAGTTGACGCCGACCGTCGTGTTAACGCCGACCGTCGTGCCGACACCCCTCACATCCCACCCCCATTTATTAAAGACAAGGGACATCACTCGGTGTCAGTCTGTAAATGTTTGAAAATAATCAATACTGTTAGTTATGTCTCATATATAAGGGATTTATAGTCAAAAACTTTGTTTTTACGGGTTTGTTTTATTACTCAACTATTCAGTGTCAGGTTTAGCTAACAATAAACAATAATAACACCACAAAAGTGAATTTAATAACCTTTACGCGAAATGGTACCAATAATGGTTGTTTGTTGACAAGAAACAATATAATAACATCACAAGAAATAATTTTACAATTTTACAACCTTTTTTAAATCCCTTATACTAACTTCACCGCCGTCTCTGTCTCTCTGTCTCTCTCTCTCTCTCTCTCTCTCTCTCTCTCTCTCTCTCTCTCTCTCTCTCTCTCTCTCTCTCTCTCTCTCTCTCTCTGTCTGTCTGTCTTGGGCTCGGCGGGCGGAAAAACAGAAGTCAAAAAATGACCCATTTCCCATGATCCGATCAAACTGAAATTCGGCACACGGACCCGTCAAACCTAACAATGCATCGTATCAAAATTTCAGATCGATCGAACGTACCATAATTAAATTAATGCATTTTTAGTTTATCCTTATATGAGGTATGTAATTCAAAATTCACTGTTTGTTATTTTTTTTAAAATTCAGGTTCCACGTGAGTTTGAGTTGACGCCGACCGTCGTGTTGACGACGACCGTCGTGCCGACACCCCTCACATCCCACCCCCATTTATTAAAGACAAGGGACATCACTCAGTGTCAGTCTGTAAATGTTTAAAAATAATCACTACTGTTAGTTATGTCTCATATATAAGGGATTTATAGTCAAAAACTTTGTTTTTACGGGTTTGTTTTATTAAATCCCTTATATTAACTTCGCGGCCGTCTCTCTCTCTCTCTCTCTCTCTCTCTCTGTCTTGGGCTCGGCGGGCGGAAAAACAGAAGTAAAAAATGACCCACTTCCCATGATCCGATCGAACTGAAATTTGGCACACGGACCCGTCTAACCTAACAATGCATCGTATCAAAATTTCAGATCGATCGAACGTACCGTAATTAAATTAATGCATTTTTAGTTTATCTATATAAACTATATGTAGAGGTCTCTATCGTTTACATTTTACGGGTCACTTGACTTCAGGCCAGCCACCGGTGTGAACACGTCTCGTGCTTAAACCAGGTAAAGCGGCGTGCTTTTGTTTACATTTGGCGTTTCACGGTGAACTTGGCCCAGCGATCGGTGACAAGACCTTTCCCCTCTCCCACCCCCACCCCACCCTTTTTGGGTTAAAAGCAAAGGGGAGTAAAGACAGATTCAGTCTGTAGATATTTGTAAATACTTTAAGTTCTGTCTCATATATAAGGGATTTATAGTCAAAAACTTTGCTTTTACGGGTTTGTTTTTTAAATCCCTTATATTAACTTCGCGGCCGTCTCATCATCTCTCTCATGGGCTCGGCGGGCGGAAAAACAAAAGTCGAAAATGACCCACTTCCCGTGATCCGATCGAGCTGAAATTTGGCACACGGACCCGTCTAACCTAACAATGCATCGTATCAAAATGTCAGATCGATCGAACATTAATTACATTAATGCATTTTTAGTTTATCCTTATATGAGGTATGTAATTGAAATTCACTGTTTGTTATTGTTTTTTTGCCACGTGAAATTTTGAGCTGACGCATTGAGGCGACCCAACGAAGCGACGGGCGCTTTTGTTTACATTTTACGTGTTACTCTGAGCTCGGTCAAGCGAATCGGTGACCAGACTTTTCCCCTCTCCCCCCACCCACCCCTCCCCCCACTAGGGTTATGATGCAAAGTTGAGTTAAGACAGATTCAGTCTGTAAATGTTTGAAAATAATCAATACTGTTAGTTATGTCTCATATATAAGGGAATTATAGTCAAAAACTTTGTTTTTACGGGTTTGTTTTTTAATGGTGAAAAGTTGAAGAAAGCTTAAAATGCAAAAAAAAATGTTTTTGTTAAAAAACGGTAACAATTTGTCTGGGGCCGTTTTGACCGGGGCCGTTATGTCGGGGCCGTTTTGTCTGGGGCCGTTTTGACGGGTAACCGCTGAGTGTATCTCGGCAACTACGCAAAACACTATAATCGAAATTTGTGGGTCTCTTTTGTGTGAAGGCATTGTTCGTGAAGCAAATTATTCAATTGTATTTTCTATACTTGCCGACAAGACTAATGACATTTCAGGCATTGAGCAGATGTCACTTGGTGTTAGATTTGTTAAAGAACAAATTGGGAAAATGATGGTCACAAAAGAATTCATGGGATATATTCCAATTGTCAATAGAACAGCTGAAGGTTTAACCAACACCATCATTACTAATTCATTAGAAATTTGATTAAATATGACAAAGCTTGTTGGTCAAGGATACTACGGATGTTCTACAATGGCAGGTAAAGAAGGAGGAGTCCAAGCAATATTTGAAAAAATACCCAAAAGCAGCATTTGTACATTGCAGTTCACATAAGCTAAATCTGGTGAACGATTTAAATAATGTGAATGTTGTACGAAACACAATAGGAACAATTCAGTCAATTATAGTGTTTTTCCGAGAAAGTAATCAGCAAAGAAAACTTATTCTAAATGTTCCTTTGCTATGTGAAACTAGGTGGTCACATAAATATAAAAGCTTGCGGATTTTTGCTGAAAATGTTACAGAAATTGTTAAACAACTGGAATATTTAGAACAATCAGTAATGTAATCAGTTATACTTGCAGATATAATTCTTTTTTAAGTTTGATAAATGTAAACTGTATTCCATGTAATAAACTTTCAGGGGAATTTAGTTCAGTTTTATTGTAACAACTTTATGACATTTTTATGACATTTTTCTCCTCAAATGTAGGGGGGGGGCAAATGTCCCCCCCTTACCCCCCCCTTCCCTACGCCCATGCTTGTAGCACTGTCTTAAGTAATGGTACAAAGAATAAAGCCAAATCAATATAGATTCTTAATATGAATATTATAAGTTCTTACCTCTTTAACACCACATATAAGATATAAGGTATAGTAATGCGCTAAAGCGCGTCTGTCAGTTATCGCTATGCAAGGATAACTCTCGGTCTTTTTTATTTTAAAAAAATTGAAAATTTAGACGTAAAATGAACTTTTTGGTGTAGCGATTAACAGATTAACAGAACATATTTATCGCCGTATAATATTGTATGACGTGACAGCATTGTTTGAGGTAATATTAATTTGTGAAAAGGGAGCAATGTAAAATAAGTCGTGGTTTAATAGATGAGGTATACAATTTTTTTGTATTAAATGTCCCGTTTTGTCTTTAAATATGTGTATGTGTGTGTTTGTTGTAACATATTACTTTTATATGTGTGTTGTAAGCGTTCTTACATAATACAATCGTTCGTGGAATAATTCCTTGAAGCACTAGTATCAATGAAATAACTTTAACACTAACACTGTATACATAAATATAAAATTGAGGTTTCACATCGTGGAGGCATAACCAACATAGTCAGACATCTTGTCATCCCCCTAACATTCACCCGCGCTTCACTCACGTGACCTCTCTGTCATCAAACTGGTGATTCACACGGGACATTTGTGTGTCTTGGCGGGTGTGTGTGGGTGTTTGTTTTTGAAATGAAATAAATGTGAAAATGCGGGTTATTTTTATGTCTGCGCCTTTAACAAGACTACGAGTATTTTATATTCTTAAACCATTTATATTTCTTTGAAAAGTAGGGTATTGACACTATTTTCTTAGTTTATTCTGTTAACCACATTGGGGCTTATTGGCGGCACATTTTTTTTATATAGAAGGGCACCTTTGTGAACGTTTGAAGGGTAATTTTCATTGGTATTTTCAGGAGTCAATAATATAACCCAAACCTTGGTTCGAATTAACTTTATCCTAGCCACTGTTAAATATGGTTTAAAGCAGTGCTTCTCAAACTTTTTATAATGGCGGACCGGCAGGAGTTTTTCCATTGCACCAGGGACCGGTGCACTATTTTCCCTGTACCGACGTGGTAGCGACCTGAGCCCCTACATGGCCTACAGCATGAAACATTTTGCATGCATTCAGTTAGTTATATGCTACAGGTCATCCAACAAATTTGAAAAGAATAAACACTTGCCTTCACTGGTCTTGATGGTCGTGGGTCGGAACTAATGATCCTATATGTGAAATCAGAAGCCCCGAGCCTAGTGCTCTTCGTGGGTCTTCCTGGAAGACCCTCCCAGCTATCTGGCCCCCTCCCCCAGAAAAGGACGTGACAGCTGGGAACCCCCCCCCGGAGCGGTCGCTTCTGAAGCGGCCACCTGGGCATCCAGGACAGAAAGTCGAAGATACCTCCCACTAAGTTGACCTCACAAGGAGGGGTGTAATTACCTTACAACGACACGCTACCACTTCGGCGCCACCCTGGCAAAGCATACGAGTCTCAATGGTAAGGACCGCCGCTATGAGGGGGATCATCAATGACCTACCTAGGGTGCAACCCCCACTGGAAGGTTTCCTCAGAGCTTGCGTCCGCTGCGTTCTTCGCGGTTCCTTTTGCTAATCCGTACTGGCGCTCCTGGCCCTAAACCGGCACCGCTCATTGGCGTTGCTAGTAAAATTGAGGGGGACAAAACGTCGCTTCGGATTTACCCGACCCTCAACGGGTACTTTGGTTTTCATCATCGACAATGCATTTAAGATGCTTTGTCTAAGATCCGTACAGCGACTGTAATCATATGTGACTAGCACCTAACACCTAACATATCGGTCTTTGGCATTGCCTGCTGGGAGTTGTTGGTTTCAGGTCGCCGAGTCACGGTCAGGTCCGTGCCCCACGACCCTACTCATCCGTCGAGCCCCGTAGAGGCCACCCCACTTTCGACGGTCGGTGGGAACTACTTTACTTCACCTATGTTCTTCATCGTCAAGGACTGGAACTATGGATTATTCTCTAAAAATAATTATTGAGAATAAAAGGTGTCAAATGTTGGGCCTCGTTTTTATCAATCATAAAAATATTATAATAGTCAATGAATGTCTCCCTAATTATGTGAGCAACAAAGTCTATTTTAATTATGTTGATTTTGTTTCTACATTCAAGTTACAAATCTTTAGAAACATTAGAAATAAAAAAACAGCATAATATATTTTTTTGGGATATCATTGTCATTGTATCCCTAAAAATAGGGATCGAAGTAAAGTGGCGTGCCACCTACACGCTTATTTTTTTTAAATTTAATTTTTTTTTAAGGTAACTGCAGATGTTTAATATTATTTTTATAGCTTCTGGTAGAGCAGTCAAATCTTGTAGAATGTAGAAAAGGACCTTGATGATGTACAATAACAACATCGCTATTTAATGTGCATGCAGAAATCACATTTGACCCGCTAGTAAGCCACCACACCCCCAATCTTTCCCCCTAGATTTCGTTTTAAAAAATGAGTTTATACGGTAAATAATGTCGGCGTATTTCAAAGAACCAAAATCTTTTTTTTTGTTGTGTTTTACGATTTTTTTAATTTTAATTATTTGGAATTTTATTAAGTATTGACACCTACACACTTATATAACCTGCATAAGCCCGTCACGTTGGGTAAATGTAGTATAAGTTAAATATAGGTTAACCTTAATAAATTAATAAAATAGATTCTATAAGAATAAATAAATCCACTATTTGAAATGTATTTTTTATTTGAATTTAATTTTTTGTTAGCGTAATTTTAAGTTACTAAAATGAATTCAATTTTAGTTACACAAGTTAGTTATAATATGTCTTAAAGCATTGTAAATTAAATGTCAAAATAGCTGAAAAGAAATTAACAATAATTATTATCTTGTCGCCTAAATTTTCCCAAGAACAACGCAATTGATAAAATAAGTTTGTACCGGTGCTTTGTAGTGCAGCAATTATGGGTAAATAAATTGTAATGCGCATCAGTTGTTAAGAATAAGAAGTTATTTTAAGATATAGTGTTCTTTCTCACCGACAAAATATGGTGCCTATTTGCACACCCATATAATTGAAAATATAATTGTACTAGGTTGTTATTGAACAAGCGCCATTTTATTTAACAAGAAAAGACATTTGCTATAATAGTTGTGCTCCCCCTTTCCTCCCTGGGTAGGTAATGAGTTATTAGCCGACAATAAAGGGTTAGCCTTCAGTTGACAAAGCCGGGCCCGTAATATAAAGAAAAATTAGCCACCATAGTTTGGTGTCGGTTTACATGCATCAAATCAGTTAAGAATATTCCAACAAACTATGGTGTTGGTATAAGTGAAATACATATCTTGGAATGCTTCTTTGCGAAGATTAGCCTTAAATGGCAATCTTTAAGAAGTCCAATTATCCAGGGATAACAGAGCAATCTTTTATTACGTTCATGATCTTTATAAAAGTCTAGTATAATATTAAGGGTAATAAGGATTTGCACATAGTAACGGTTATGTTAATTTGGTGCACGGTCCTTGTTATATTGAGTGCACTGTTATATTGTGACGTGATGTTAGGGGATGTGACGGTAGTGACATTTAGATAGTCTTGCTACGAGTTTCACCAAAGATATGGTGTTCGTTCGTCCGTCGATACGACGAGGACCACTCTAGTCATCCGAGGGTTGTCTGTGCGTGCGTAGATGGCTGATTAGGCCGATCCTTGCACGAAAGGTTCGGGAACAGAAGGGATAAGGGACGAGTGCGACATCTCCTGGAGGGTTGACAGCATGGGCCTTTCGGGCTTGCCTCTTCTTTTCTGCGGCGGTGATCCGGTTTGCCTCGCATGACCCGGCACCTTCGTGGATGGAAGAGTGCCAGGTGGATCGGTCCATTGCAGCTCGTTCCCACGTGTCTGGATTGATGACAAACACTTTCATTGAGGCTTTTAGTGTGTCTTTGAAGCGTTTCTTTTGCCCACCGTGGGACCGCTGGCCATACTGGAGCTCACCATAGAAGATTTTCTTTGGCAGTCTCTCGTCTGGCATTCGGACAACAGGAGGGTGAAGATGCTGGGGAGACCTGCCCTGGTCAGTACCACTGTGTCTGGAATTTGTTTTCTGCCACTTTATGCCGAGAATCTTCCTGAGGCTTGTTATATGAAAGTGGTTAAGCTTTCTTGCATGGCGCTGATAAACAGTCCAAGTTTCACAAGCATTGGCTTCTGAGACAGCGTTGAGGGCACAGTCATCAGCGAACAGCAGGTCTCTGATGATGTCTGTCATAACCTTGGTTTTTGCCTGGAGCCTCCGAAGGTTGAACAGCTTGCCATCTGTGCGGTACTTCAGATTGAGACCAACATCCTCGTCTCTGAAGGTCTCTGTCAGCATGGCGGAAAACATGAGGCTAAACAGTGTTGGTGCCAGGACGCAGCCCTGCTTGACCCCGTTTGTGACTGGGAAAGGATCAGAAAACTCCCCGCTGTCCTGGACTCTGGCCTGCATGCCCTCATAGAATTGTTGCACCAAGACGATGAATTTCCTTGGGCAACCGTACTTGGCCATGATCTTCCACAGACCCTCTCTGCCAACAGTGTCAAAAGCCTTGGTCAGGTCGACATAGGTGGAGAAAAGGTCGGAATTCTGCTCCTGACATTTCTCTTGCAGCTGCCTGGCAGCGAACACCATGTCGATGGTTCCTCGCTCTTTTCGGAATCCACACTGACTTTCAGGCAGTAGTCCTTGGTCAAGGTGGACTGTGGGGCGGTTGAGGAGGATTCTGGCAAGGATATTTCCTGCGATAGAAAGCAGTGATATGCCTCTGTGGTTGTCACAAGCCTGTCTACTTCCTTTTCGCTTATATAGATGTATGATGGTGGCATCTTTGAAGTCCTGCGGGATCGTCTCTTGCTGCCATATTAAGAGAAACAGCTGGTGGAACCTTTCAGTCAGGGCTGTTCCCCCCTCCTTGTAGACCTCAGCTGGTATGGCGTCAGAACCCGGTGCTTTGCCACTGGAGAGAAGATAAATTGCTTTCTGGTTCTCGAACAAGGTTGGGGGGTCATCGAGTGCATTGTTTGTGGGCACTTGGGGTAGACGATTGATGGCTTCGTCATTGATTGTCGAAGGGCGATTTAGGACGTCATCGAAATGTTCGACCCATCTCTCCAAGATCTTCTCTTTGTCTGTGATGAAAGTGTTACCGTCTGCGCTGAGGAGGGGGTTTGATCCTGAGGGCGTAGGGTCATATACTTCTTTCAAGGCGTCGTAGAAGTTTTTATAGTCACGCCTGTCTGCATAGCCTTGGATCTCGTCAGCTTTGTTGCCGAGCCAATCGTCCTGCATCTGACGGAGCTTCTGCTGAACAGTCTTGCGTATGTTGTTGAGTGCATCTCTCTTTGCCGTGGACTTGGGGTTATTGAGGTAAGCTTCGTGAAGGTGGTGTTTCTCATCCAATAACTGCTTGATGTCTTCGGAGTTCTCATCGAACCAGTCCTTATGTTTCCTGGTCTGGGGGTCTCTGTAGCTGTGGTGTAAATCAGTTCTCTGAGTGATGCCCAGTCGACCTCCACGCTCTGGTTTCTCGGAGAAGTGGATTTCAAGCACTTTTCCAGAGCATCTACAAAGGACTGTTTGCCGCTGTCGGTATTCAGTTTGGAAACATTAAGCCGTTTCGGGGCCTTCTACCCTTGCGGGCGTCGTTTAGGCTGAATGCGGATGTTGAGCTTGGTGATGATGAGGCGGTGGTCTGTCCAGCATTCAGCGCCGCACATGGATTTGGTAACCCGTACATCCTGCCTGTCCCTCTTCCTCACGATGACGTAGTCAATAAGATGCCAGTGCTTCGATCGGGTGTGCATCCATGACGTCCGGTTACGAGTGGGGAGGCGGAAGATCGTGTTGGTGATCAGCAGTTCAAGTTCAGCGCAGGTCTGGAGTAAAAGAAGACCGTTGCTGTTGCATTGACCCACTCCATGGTGTCCAAGGACTCCTTCCCAGGCAACGTTTTCCTTGCCAACTCTTGCGTTGAAGTCACCTAGCAAGATGAGTTTGTCCGCCTTTGGAACGTCGTACCAAGGAGATATCGATTAACTTGTGTGATTCATGATTGGTGTTTGTTGCACTGTCTTAAGTAATAGTACAAAGAATAAAACCAAATCAATATAGATTCTTTATCAATATTATAAGTCCTTACCTCTATAACACCACATATAAGATATAGTAATGCGCTAAAGCGCGTCTGTAAGTTATCGCTATGCAAGGTAATTCCCGGAATTTTTATTTTAAAAATTGATAATTTAGACGTAATATCTACATTTTGGTGTCGCGATTAACAGACTAAAAGAACTTATATATCGACATATAATAGTATATGACGTGATTGCATTGTTTGAGGTAATATTAGTTTGATGATTGTGGGCGGTAACTACTTTACTTCACCTATTTTCTTCATTAATGACTGGAACTATGAATTGTTCTCTAAAAATAATTCATGAGAATAAAAAGTGTCAAATGTTGGGCCTCATTTATATAAATGATTAAAAAATATATTAATAGTAAATGATTGTCTCCCTAATTATGTGAGCAACAAAGTCTATTTTAATTAGGTTGATTTTATTTCTACTTTCAAGTTACCAATCTTTTCAAACATTAGAAATAAAAAGATAGCATGAAATATTTTTAATTTTTTTGTTTTATATTGGTTTTCATTGTCATTGTATCCCTAAACATAGGGATCGAAACCAAGTGGCGTGCCACCTACAGGATATTTTGATACAAACGGAGAGGTACTTATTTGTTGTTTAAGATACAGATAGAATAACCGTAATATGTTAATTTCATACTTTCTATAAGAATAAATAAATCCACTATTTGAAATGCAATTTTTATTTGAATTTAATTTTTTGTAAGCGTAATTTTAAGTTTCTAAAATGAATTTATTTTTAGTTACACAAGTTAATTATAATATGTCTCACATTATTGTAAATGAAATTTCAAAAGAGTATAAAAGAAATTAACAATTATCTTGTCGCCTAAATTTTCTCAAGAACAACGAAGTTGATAAAATATATTTGCACCGGTGCTTTGTGGTGAGCCATTACGGGGAAATAAATTGTAATGCATATCAGGTGTTGAGAGTAAGAAGTTCTTTTAAGAGATAGAGTGTTCTTTCTCAACTATAAAATATAGTGCCTACTTGCACACCCATATAATTGAAAATATAATTGAACTAGGTTGTTATTGAACAAGTGCCATTTTATTTAACAAGAAAAGACATTTGCTATAATAGTTGTGATCCCCCCTTTCCTCCCTGGCGAGGTAATGATTTATTAGCAATCATTAAGAGTCTCCCATCAGTTGACAAGGCTGGCCCGTAATATAAAGAAAAATTAGCCACCATATTTTGGCGTGGGTTTACATGCATTATATCAGTTAGGAATATTCCAACAAACTATGGTGTGATTCACATATCTTGGAAAGCTTTTTGGCAAAGATTTACTTTATGGCTATCTTTAAGAATTCCAATTATCCAGGGATAACAGAGCAATCTTTTATTACGTTCATGATCTTTATAAAAGTCGAGTATAATATTAAGGGTAATAAGGATTTGCACGTAGTAACGGTTATGTTAATTTGGTGCACGGTCATTGTTATATTGAGTGCACTGTTATATTGTGACGTGATGTTAGGGGATGTGACGGTAGTGACATTTAGATAGTCCAGATTGTGACGTGATGTTAGGGGATGTGACGGTAGTGACATTTAGATAGTCCAGATTGTGACGTGATGTTAGGGGATGTGATGGTAGTGACATTTAGATGATCCAGATTGTGACGTGATGTTAGGGGATGTGATGGTAGTGACATTTAGATAGTCCAGATTGTGACGTGATGTTAGGGGATGTGACGGTAGTGACATTTAGATAGTCCAGATTGTGACGTGATGTTAGGGGATGTGATAGTTGTGACATTTAGATAGTCCAGATTGTGACTTGATGTTAGGGGATGTGACGGTAGTGACATTTAGATAGTCCAGATTGTGACGTGATGTTAGGGGATGTTACGGTAGTGACATTTAGATAGTCCAGATTGTGACGTGATGTTAGGGGGTGTGACGGTAGTGACATTTAGATAGTCCAGCTACGAGTTTCACCATAGATATGGTATAAGGAGGACGTACCAAAGAGATATAGATTAACTTGTGTGATTCATGATTGATGTTTGTAGCAATGTCTTATCTTATCTTATCTTATCTTATTTATATTATCTTATTTTATCTTATCTGTTTACAGACGCTCCTTCTATACAGAAGATTATTGCGTTCTACGCTTATCTATGGTTTGTGTTTAGTCCTGCATTTTTATTAGAGATTGAAATGTTGATAAAGTGTTGGTTTTCCTGGTTTGTTCAGGCAACCCATACCACGCTCGAATTCCGGACGGGAAGAAAGAAAATTTGTATGTATTTGTTCTTGCATACGGAATAAGAAAGGTGTTTTTATCCTTCTGTCTATCTGAGGGTTGTATTAAGTTATCTTTGTGTTGTATTTCTAAATTAGAATTAATTGCTTTATGTATGATTACTACTTTACTCTTATTTGGTTCTTCAATCCTCTAGTGCAGTTGTTCCCAAAGTGGTCCGTACGGACCCCCAGGGGTCCCTGGTACCATTCAAGGGGTCCGTGGAAAATTAAAATTGATTTGGAGGTCCCTGAACAGCGTCAGGGGATCCGCGAAAAGTTTCATATAAAATAATAAAATTAATAAATTTTTATTTTTATGGAAATTAAAATAAATAATAAATAAAATAGTATATTTTCAACTGATTAAATTCTATCTTAGGTGCTATCAGTCATGGAGTACAATGTTGTTTTACCTAGAAAAGGTAGTAAAACAGGTAATTTCAACAACAAATCAAACTACATGTACTTGGTTTGTTGAAAGGTCTACCTTGATGCGTAAGAAATGCGGAATTCCAATAAGTAGGTCAGAAAAATACAAGTTTTTAACTTGAATCTACGAGGGTTGCAAGATAGGGTATTTTTCGATGTGCCAGGAAGTTATAATTATCTAAATTGTATCCTATCAAAATTTTTTTACATAGTGCTTTACTGTAGCATTCTATTGAAAATGTTAATTATTATTAACAGTGGTTTGTTACCATAGATAAGAGTAAGAGAATGAGTGAGCCCAGGGCTGGATTTAGACTTAATAGAGCCCTAAGCTATTTGAGATAAAGTCCAGATATTCTATCTTAGTGCCAAATCTGGAAAAAAGTTCCGGGGACCTCCAAGAAGGCGGAGGCCCTAAGCTATAGCTTGTTTAGCAAATAGGTAAATCCATCACTGAGTGAGCCGAAGAAACAATGCCGACTATACAGTGTTGTTGAATATTTGATGTATTGCTAAATTAAAAAAAAAGTTTCGTATCGAAAGGAGAAACATTATTAACTGATTTAAAAAGATTTTTTCAAGTTAAAGCAATACCCTTGATCTGGCATACTTAAAACAAGCTGACGGGAATGTATTTTAGTACCATCATCGACATCATTTATTCGCAAAAAAATTAGTGGAATTTGTATGGATCACTAGATAATGTCATTAGAGCAGTTAATAAAATCAGAAGGAATTCCTTCCATGAGAGATTGTTTATTCAACATTGTGCGGACAATGAAGAAGCCTATAATCGTTTACTTATTCAGGCATAAGTACGTTGGTTATCAACAAGTACTTATTTAAATCAATTTATGCTCTCTTTGATTCAGTGTTCGAATTCCTGGAAAACAAAGACAATTATTTGCGACACAATTAACTCAAAAATGACATATCCTTAATAAATGATTTATTTACAACTTTAAAGAAACTAATTTGAAACTACAAGTACAAGTAAAGCAATTAACTTTAATCAAAAGCATACTATCTGGTTTGTTGCAAACGTTTTTCTGTACAAACAAAACTTAGGAACATGAGAATGTTCTCAGTTTCAAAAATATTTGGAAATTGAAAAATGGAGATAAAGATTGGCTGGCCTACTGTCAAAACTTAACAGTTCTTCAGGCAAACCTCAACCAAAGATTTGAAGACATTCTTCACTTGGATATTCACGACTGGGTGTTGAAGCCTTTTGCGCGTGGAGAAGCTCAGATCCCAAACACAGATGAATTCATACTAATACTGGAGCAGCATATTGAAGTGAGGAACTTAAACAAATGTTTGAACTAAGATACTACAATTTCTGGTTACAAAATCAGATCTCAATTTTACATCTTGCATTTTGGGTCAATGTACAGCCCAATTATATAGCCTGCATTACGAGTTTTTGTACAGAAGTTGTTACTGCTTTACCGTCTTTCTATTGGGTAGAACAAAGATCCAGTGCCGCTATGAGCCTCAACATAAAAATCAGAAACCTATAAGAAATTGCTGCTCGTGGGAATTTGCGGTTGCTACTCACAAACATTGAGTCGTTCATAAATACACTCATAAAATCGCATAACGTTTATCCAAGTTATTAATTTTTTCCACTTTTACTTTAAACAAAAGTTATAATTTCAATAAATACTTTATCAAAATGTTGCTTTTTTATTTGTAATTTTTGTACAATGCATTTATGTAGTTTTATCCCTTGGGGGTCCGTGGGGAAGTTTTGACTATAAAAGTTGTCCGTAGGTCAAACAAGTTTGGGAACCACTGCTCTAGTGTTTCAAGATTTAATGATTTAACTAATGGTGTTATTCTTTTCAGTTTTGAATATTCTCCAGTAATAAATCTGGTAGCTCTTTTTTGAATTTGTTCTAGTTTATCAACATTTTCTTTTGTGGATGGATCCCATACAGAAGATGCATATTCTAGTACAGGTCTCACCAAAGTGAGGTAGCATTTTAGTTTTATATCTCTATTACATTTGTAAAAGTTTCCTTTTATAAAGCCTAAGGTTTTGTTTGATTTTTTAATAACTTCATTGACATTGGGATTCCATGATAGTTTCACCACATTTTAGATATAAGATATAGTAATGCGCTGAAGTGCGTCTGTCAGTTATCGCTATGCAAGGTGACTCCCGGTATTTTTATTTAAAAATTGAAAATTTAGACGCAAAATAAACATTTTGGTGTCGCGATTAACAGATTAACAGAACGCATTTACCGCAGTATAATATTATATGACGGGATGTCATTGTTTGAGGTAATATTAATTTGTGAAGAGGGAACAATGTAAAAAAGTCGTGGTTTAAAAGATGAGGTATACATTTTTTTTGTATTAAATGTCCCGTTTTGTCTTATTGGCGGCACATTTATTTTTATATAGAGGGGCACCATTGTGAACGTTTGAAGGGTAATTTTCATTGGTATTTTCAGGCGTCAATAATATCACCCAAACCTTGGTGGAATTAACTTTATCTTAGCCACTGTTAAATATGGTTTAAAGCAGTGCTTCTCAAACATTTTATAACGGCGGACCGGTAGGAGTTTTTCAATTGCACCAGGGACCGGTGCATTATTTTCCCTGTACAGACGTGGTAGCGACCTGAGCCCCTACATGGCCTACAGCCCTGAAACATTTGGCATGCATTCGGTTAGTTATATACTACTGGTCATCAAACAAATTGATTGGAAAAGAATAAACAGTTGTCTTCACTGGTCTTGATGGTCGTGGGTGGTAACTACTTTACTTCACCTATGTTATTCATCGCCAATGACTGGAACTATGAATTGTTCTCTAAAAATAATCCTTGAGATTAAAAGGTGTCAAAAGTTGGGCCTCATTTTTACCAGTCATAAAAAATATATTAAAAGTCAATGATTGTCTCCCTAATTATGTGAGCAACAAAGTCAATTTTAATTATTTTAATTTTTTTTTCTAAATTCAAGTTACCAATCTTTTGAACTCGTGGGAGATGCTGATCTTTTATCGAGCGCCTCCCCATCCGGCGGATAGGGGAAAGCCCACCAGATACGGATGGTACCAGGGAAATAAAATACCCGGGGTGGACCAAAATCAGCCCCACTGCCTTGTAGAAAGTGGAGGGATGCACGAAGTCTAGGGAACTAACCCGAACAAAGGCAGCTACCCACTGAGCTGTGAGAGGCAACCCCCCCAAGTGGTTGTGCGCAAGGCCAACAACCTTGCCGCGTAAAAAAAACATAGTTACAAAAACACCGAAAAGAGTAGCAAAAGACATTTCAGACCTGGGAGAGGATGGATTCCTTGAGGAGGAAAATATGACGCCTAATAGTGAAAGCCAAAACCTGGAAGCTGTTATGCCGACAACCATCATCTCTACCAGGACTATCACCATCAGTAGAGCTTGGAATGTCCGCACCTTGTACGAGATTGGTAGAGCTGCACAAATATCCGCTGAGATGAGGAGATATGAGTCTAAGAAGGATTCTCAGAATTCACTGGCCGCACAAAATCAGCAACCGGGAACTGTGGCAGCGGACAAAACAGAAGCCCATTGAGGAAGAGATTCTCCAGAAGCGGTGGAGGTGGATTGGGCTTACACTAAGAAATTATGCTTCTAATAGAACAAGGCAAGCCCTGAAATTGAACCCACAGGGTAAGCGGAAAAGAGGCCGTCCAAGAAACACGTGGCGCCGAGAATTGGAGGCAGACATCAAGAGAATTGGCCATGAATGGAAGATCCTGGAGAAGCTGGCCCAGGATAGAGATGCCTGGAGGTCTCTCGTGGGTGGCCTATGCCCTTGGAGGAACCGAAGACGCCGACGATGATCGGTGGATGCCCCTCATGGACGAGAAGGCTCAACAACAACAATCTTTTGAAACATTAGAAATAAAAAAATAGAATGAAATATTTAAAAAAAATTTTTTTTGGATTTCATTGTCATTGTATCCCTAAACATAGGGATCGAAGTAAAGTGGCGTGCCACCTATACAATTATATAGACGACAAAAGAGGCAACTTTTCGTAAATGTAGTATAAGATAAAGATAGATTAACCTTAATACATTAATTTAATAGTTTCAATAAGAATAAATAAATCCACTAATTGAAATGTATTTTTATTTGAATTTAATTTTTATAAGCGTAATTTTAAGTTACTAAAATGAATTTAATTTTAGTTACACAAGTTAGTTATAATATGTCTCACAGTATTGTAAATTAAATTTCAAAATAGTTTAAAAGAAATTAACAATTATAATCTTGTCGCCTACATTTTCTCAAGAAAAACGCAATTGATAAAATATATTTGTACCGGTGCTTTGTGGTGCAGCGATTACTGGGAAATAAATTGTAATGCACATCAGATGTTGAGAATAAAAAGTTATTTTAAGATAGAATGTTCTTTCTCACCGACAGATAATAGTGCCTATT
>CALYLW010002217.1:0-31281 GCA_944989445.1 Ampullaceana balthica | reverse complement strand
TTTTTTTCCCCGCTCGACCGACTACCCACGAAAGACAGGCATAGAAAGAGAAAGAATGAGAGAAAGAGAGAGAGAGAGAGAGAGAGAGAGAGAGAGAGAGAGAGAGAGAGAGAGAGAGAGAGAGAGAGAGAGAGAGAGAGAGAAAGAAGACGGTGAAGCTAATATAAGTGATTTAATAAAAAATTTCAATTGTTTAAATATTGCTTGCTTCCTGCTGAGCACCATTAGACTTCAATGAACATAACAAAGATCAGTCTGCATGTCAGAGCGTCTTCTGTGTTGCTTCAACCCCCAAACGGCTTACCCCATATGCCTCCTCCAAATCTGTCATTGCCAAATAACGGAAGCATGAACAATTTTACTCATATTTTGGTCACGTTTTGTGATTGTGTCACTCGCAGGGGCGGATTAAGACTGCAAGGGGCCCCTGGCTGCTATTCAAACTGGGGCCCTATCCAGCTAGCGTCCCTGTAAAATGATTGCTAGCAGCTAATATAAGACTGTAACTTGTAACTAGATAGTCCATTGGTTCCTTGTTCATAATGTGTCTGTACTCCGGGATCGGATTAAAAAATTTACGAACACAAAGAAATAACTGTTTGCCTGGAAACTAAAATTGAGTGTAAAAAGATAATTTTAAAAAAGACATGATGTTTGAACAAAATTTAAAAGATATAAATAGTATTCATTAATATGTTCTCTTATTGAGCCAATCAAATCAAGTTTTTCGATACTGAGGGCTACTGGTCCGAATAGCGATCAGATTAATAGATAGGATTTTATTAATTTATTTAATTTATGATATTTTTAGGGATTCAGGCAAACATTTGTCCACCTTCTATTATAAATTATACTAAATTTGTGGGGCCCCTAAATCATCGGGGGCCCCTGGCTTTAGCCCGTTCAGCTTAATCCGCCATAGGTCATCGGTGCGGTCCGCATCACCCGGAGAAATGAAGGGACGCCTCTGCTGCATCTAATAAATAAGTCACGCTCGGATACTGTGTGAAGTCAATGTCAGCCAGGTTTAATAGGAAACTGGCTGAACTCAATTATTTTTTGGTAACGTGGTCCGTTATTAGGTCAAGGGATGAAATGGACTGAGATTTTATGTTGGGAATAATAACGCGTGTATGACGACAAGATGGCAAGTGATCTTAGAGGCAGCATTGAGTAGTGAGAGTGATAGGCTGTGACATTGTATATTGGAAAAATACTTCGTTGTTATCATTATTGATATGGAAAAATTATAATTCTAATGAAACTGCTGACTACGTGTGGTGTAGATTGCATTTCATTCCCACGGCTCTGTCGGGGTATTTTGAGGCAACTCTGGTGTTACGTTTTTGTTTGGTAAAGTTATAACCTTGGTTATCCGGACAAAAGTCCCTTCATATATTGTACTTTATTTTTTAAAATTATTATGATATTGTTTATTGTGTGAAACTATGAATAAAAGATATATCTTATCTTATCTTATCTGTTTACAGACGCTCCTCTATACAGAACATTATTGCATCCTACGCTTATCTATGGTTTGTGTTTAGTCCTGCATTTTTTATTAGAGATTTAAATGCTGATAAAGTGTTGGTTTTCCTGGATTCTTCAGGCAACCCATTCCACGCCCGAATTCCGGACGGGAAGAAGGAAAACTTGTATGTGTTTGTTCTTGCATACGGAATAAGAAAGGTGTTTTTATCCTTATGTCTATCTGAGGGTTGTGTTAAGTTATCTTTGTGTTGTATTTCTAAATTAGAATTAATTGCTTTATGTATGATTACTACTTTGCTTTTGGTTCTTCTATCCTCTAGTGTTTCAAGGTTAAATGATTTAACTAATGGTGTTATTCTTGTCAGTTTCGAATATTCTCCAGTAATGAATCTGGCAGCTCTTTTTTGAATTTGTTCTAGTTTATCAATGTTTTCTTTGGTGGATGGGTCCCATACAGAAGATGCATATTCTAGTACAGGTCTCACCAAAGTGGGGTAGCATTTTAGTTTTATATCTCTATTACATTTGTTAAAGTTTCTTTTTATAAAGCCTAAGGTTTTGTTTGATCTTTTAATAGCTATATTGACATGGGGATTCCATGATAGTTTCTCATTTATTAAGACTCCTAAGTATTTTGCATCTTTAGTTTGGGTCAGTTCTTTTCCATGAATGTAATATTTTGAATTTATTTGTTTCTTTTTCTTTGTTACTCTTAACAGTTGACACTTTTCTGGGTGGAAAGACATACTCCAGTTAGGTTTCCCATTTTATCAATTGATCTAAGTCTTTTAGTAAAATTTTGCTGTCTTGTTCTGATTTAATTGTTCTATAGATTATACAATCATCAGCAAATAACCTAACTTTTGTACCTGTTGAGATGTTGTTGGGTAAATCATTTATATAAATTAAAAAGAGTAAGGGACCTAGCACAGTTCCTTGTGGAACTCCTGAGTTAACCTTTATTGGTGCAGATTTAATCCATTAATTATTACAGTTTGCTCCCTGCCCAAAAGGAAGTCTTGGATCCAGTGATGTAAGGAACCTGAGATTCCAAAGTAGTTAAGTTTTTTAAGTAAACTAAGGTGGTGAACTTTGTCAAATGCTTTTGAGAAGTCTAGTAATATTGTATCTATTTGATCATTTTTGTCTAAGCCTTTTGATAGTTCATCTATTAAACCTATTAATTGTGTTTCACATGATCTGTTTTTTCTAAAGCCGTGTTGATGTGGGCATAGGGCATTATATTTGTCAAGGTGGTTAACTATTCTACTATATATTATGTGTTCTTGTAATTTACAGGTGATACTAGTAAGTGATACAGGCCTGTAATTACCAGGGTCTGATTTATCCCCTTTCTTAAAGAGTGGAGTTACATAATAGATACTCGTATGTACATGGCTGTTAACATTCTTTTTTTTTCTATTTACATATTATTTAATTAAGAGACTATGAGTTTAAAACTTTATTAACTAAACACACAAAAAATCTAGTATTATATCTTCATAATATTACTTGAACAAATGTATGTACCAATTAATAGCGATTCCTAAATGATAGGATTAAAATCGTAGAAAATTAATTTCTAGGGTAAATATTCCGTAACTACCACAATTTAATTCTTCGTATCGTTTGTTACATGTATCAAATACTTGAAATATTGACTGGTTTTTTTTTCGTTAAGTGCTCATTTTCGTAATAAGGTATACAATTATACTTCTTCAGATGATATTTAAAAACTTTTTAAAATGAATAATTGAACAGGCAGTGGTTTTAAAGCATGATATTAATATATAACGTTGTTTAAGACTGAAAAAATGACTATTAAATGTATTTATTTTTTTTATTCATATTGTGATAATAGTATCTCATTTGGTCAATGTCGAACAATTCGAATAACTGTCAAAAAAAATTTTAATGTAAGGAAAATAATTTAACTAGTCTATCTAAATAATTTTAAAAAATATTTTTAAACTTAACCAAATTGTAATGAACGAGTATTTCACAGCACAGTTTCTATTTCCGTATTATATTACTACATTTGCTGAATAAATGTTTTATTACTGCACTTTAAAATGTTCTCATCACATTTGATTATTTAATCAAATAAATGTAATTAATGTTTGCCAAAGATTAAGTTAAAACTTGTAAACGCCTGTTTAGATATTTCACCCATTAATATTGAGTCTCACAATAGTATTGCTACTATGTCAACCGGATGTCTGAGGTACAGCAATAGTATATTACATATCAACTCTATGTACCACACAGTTGAGACAGCGATGTCTCTCAAATCACTAACGTTGTGATTGTTAAGGGATAAATCGTATATTCCTAAAATTATCGTCAATGGACATAAGTGACAATTCAGAAATTATCATTATATATAATGTATACATATCACTTGGCATCTATGGCGGATTAAGGGGGGGGGCTGAACGGCTTAAAGCCAGGGGCCCCCGATGATTTAGGGCCCCCAAACTTAGCATATTTTATAATAAATGTGGACAAATGTATACATGAATTGCTGAAAATATGTTAAATTAATAAAATCTCATCTATTAAAATGATCTCTTTTCCCACACGATAGTCTTAGCAGTCAAAAAACATGAATTGATAGGCTCAATAACAGAAATTATTTTAAAAAATGTTATATATATATTTTAAATTGACATCCCTAAATGAGATCTCGTGGCCGAATGTGTAGTACTAAGGCTTATTGTGCAAGCGGTGGCGGGTTCGATCCCCGGGTGGGGTGTGAAATTTTGTTTTCATGTGTTTTTTAATTTTATAAATTGTCTTTTACGCTCAATTTTAGGATACCGGCAAAAAGTTATTTTTTCGAAATCGTTTTTTTCATGAATAATCATTTTGGATGAATGTGTACAAGTTACAGTCTTATATTAGCTGCTAGCAATCATTTTATCTAAAGGTACACTGGCTGGATAGGGCCCCAGTTTGAATTGCAGCCAGGGGCCCCGTGCAGTCTTAATCCGCCCCTGCTTGGCATAATGAAGTACATGTGAACCCTGGACCAATTAATGCATTAAAGTGCCCCCCCTATCACACAATACAACACAAAGCTCTATCATACTGACTACACTATAGTGATTTCCTTATCTTATACAAAAACCTTGCACAAACTAGTAATGAAACGTATCAACTCTTTCTTAATTTCATACTTTTTAAAAAAATCCAACAGTATTGTGAAGCTGATAATCCTTGACATTTTTTTTTGGTAATCATTTTATTTTTAGTAAAATTAAGTATGAAATATTTTTTTTTAATTTTGAATTATAACTATGTGATATTAAAACATTCATCCTCTAACTTATTACTTAAACAATGCATATATAGACTTTAACCTTGTTTTAACACAGGCTTAAATCATATTTTAGAAAAATAATTTATATAAAAATATAAAATTACTACGCTTTAAATCTATATATATATAAATCAAAGTATGTCTGTGTGTGTGTGTGCATGTCCTTTATAGCTGACTAAACCATTCATCCGATCGTCATGAAATTTTTGGAGACTGTTAAGTACCTACCTGGGATGGTAATTGGCAACTTTGTTTTCTAAATTTAACACTCATGGGGCACCGGGGGCCCATAAAGTCATTTTTTGCTTATATGAGCTATATAAAAATTAGTTTAAGCGCTACCTACTGTGTAAATCTTTGGATCTTAACCAAACTTTGTATATGACAATTTGATAGCCAATATTAAAACACTATAGGGCACTGAACTGCAAATAGTCATTCCTTTGGTGCTGGGGGCCCAAAAATTCACATTTCTTAAACGTTTAACATTTTATTCACCATTCAGTCATTAACAATCTTGACAAATTATGACACATGTTTCAATTATTATACAAATTGAAATGAACAGGGGTTTTAAACTTTATATCTTGCACAGAATGGGCCCCGGGGCCCTTAATGTCTTTTTTTGGTTATATATCTATATATCTATATATATATAAATCAAAGTATGTCTGTGTGTGTGTGTGTGTGTGTGTGTGTGTGTGTGTGTGTGTGTGTGTGTGCGTGTTTGTGTGCATGTCCTTTATAGCTGACTGAACCATTCATCCGATCGTTATGAAATTTTTGGAGACTGTTAAGTACCTACCTGGGATGGTAACTGGCAACTTTTGTTTCTAAATTTAACACTCATGGGGCACCGGGGGCCCATAATGTCATTTTTTGCCAATATGAGCTATATAAAAATTAGTTTAAGTGCTAGCTACTGTGTAAATTGTTGGATCTTAACCAAACTTTGTATATGACAACTTGATAGCCAATATTAAAATACTATACTGCACTGAACTCTTAATAGTCATTCCTTTGGGGCTGGGGGCCCAAAAAGTCCCATTTCTTAAACGTTTAAGATTTTATTCACCATTCAGTCATTAACAATCTTGACAAATAATGACACGTGTATCCATTATTATACAAATTGAAATGAACAGGGGTTATGAACTTTATATCTTGCACTGAATGGGCCCCGGGGCCCTTAATGTCTTTTTTTTGCTTATATAAGATACATAAAAATTAGTTTATGAGTTAGCTACTGAGTAAATGAATTGATCTTAACCAAAATTTGAATACAAAAACTTGATAGCCCATATTAAAATACTATAACATAATTTCAAATGTCCACTCCTACGGGGCCAGGGGTCCCAAATGTCTTTTCTTCGTATATGTTTAATGCATTTTCCCCCATTCAATTTTATTTTTCAGGACCGTGAGGAATATATCTATGAGGAAACTTAATTAAAATGAAAACGTTTTTGAAATTTACTTCTTTCACCGAATGGGCCCAGGGGCCCCTAAATGTCAGTTTTTTTTCTCTTATATTAGCTGTATAAAATTAGTATTATATTAAAATACTGAGAAAATTAATGTATCTTAACCCATTTTAGTATATAAAAAATCAAGGGTCTATATTTTATTACGATAGGGCACTGAACTCCTAATTTTCATTCCCACGAGGCAGGGGGCCCAAACTGTTTATTTTAGTAAATGTTTAATATTTTATCGTTCATTCAAATTTTTAACAATATTGAGAAATATAAATAAATGTATGTATTTTGAAATTTATTTAAATGAACATATGTTTCGCACTTTATTTCTAGCAATAATTGGGCCCTGAGGCCCTTAATGTCGTTCTTCCTTATACGAGCTTTATAAAAAATAGTTTATGCCTTAGCTACAGAGTAAATGATTGAATCTTAACCAAACTTTGTATACAAAAACTTGGTAGTCCATATTAAAACACTTAAAGTTTCTGAACTTTTTATGTCCATGTCTTCGGGCCCGGGGGCCCCAATTTCTTTTTTTCATATATGTTTAAGATATTTTTCCATTCATATTTTAACGATCTTAATAAATATATCCCTGATGAAATTGAATTAAAATGAAAAAGTTTTTGAAATTGACATCTCACACCGAATACGCCCGGGCCCCCTTTATGTCGTTTTATTTCACTATATCTATATTTACATTTTTTTTTAAACCGTAAAAAACCAAGTTTTTGACTATAAATCCTTTATGTACGAGAAGTAACTAAAAGAATGTTCATTATAATACGCGGCGCAAGACCATCCAAAAATACAAAATTGCAGTTGTGTCGTAAAACATGTTTAATATAATGCGCACCGATCAGGAAAATGTTTATAAAAAGAGCTGTCAATAAAATACGCACCGCGTGACAGAAAGGTTGTTCAATATAATATGCACCGCGACGCTCTATCTCAAAAAATATATTGATACAAAGCAATAAATAAAATAATCTAAATATCAATAATTTAATTACGGTACATGCGATCGATCTGAAATGTTGATACATTATTTTATTATCGGTACGAAACTGCCTGCACAATTTCAGCTCGCTAGCTTACGAGCAAGTGGGATAAAAATCGATCAAAATTTTGTCGACAAGCAAGGGCGGGCGGCCGCAGACACCACGAGTTAATATAAAGGATTTAAAAACGTAAATTTAAAAAACCCGTAAAAATCCAAGTTTTTCACTATAAATCCTTTATGTACGAGACGTAACTAAAAGAATGTTCATTATAATACGCAGCGCCAGACCATCCAGAAATACAAAATTGCAGTTGTGTCGTAAAAAATGTTTAATATAATGCGCACCGCTCAGGAATATATTTATAAAAATAGTTGTCAATAAAATACGCACCTTATTGCGCGACAGAAAGGTTGTTCAATATAATACAAACCGCGACGCTCTATCTAAAAAAATTGCATGATACATAGGAATAAATAAAATAATCTAAAAAATCAATAATTTAATTACGGTACATGCGATCGATCTGAAATTTTGATACATTGTTTTTATTATCGGTACAAAACTGCCTGCAAAATTTCAGCTGGCTAGCTTACGAGCAAGTGGGTTAAAAATCGATCAAAAGTTTTGGCGACAAGCAAGCAAGGGCGGGCGGCCGCAGACACCACGAGTTAATATAGAGGATTTTAAAAACCAAGTTTTTTTACTATAAATCCTTTATGTACGAGAAGTAACTAAAAAAATGTTCATTATAATACGCAGCGCAAGATCATCCAAAAATACAAAATTGCAGTTGTGTCGTAAAACATGTTTAATATAATGCGCATAGATCAGAAATATGTTTATAAAAAGAGTTGTCAATAAAATACGCACCTTATTGCGCGACAGAAAGGTTGTTCAATATAATGCGCACCCTTACACTCTATCTAAAAAAATAACATGATGCATAGGAATAAATAAAATAATCTAAAAAATCAATAATTCAATTACGGTACATGCGATCGATCTGAAATTTTGATACAAAGTTTTTATCATCGCCATCAAACAGCCTGCTAAATTTCAGCTCGCTAGCTTACGAGGAAATCGGTTAAAATTGATCCAAAGTTTTGGCGACAAGCAAGCAATTAAGGGCGCAAGCAGACACCACGAGTTAATATGAAGGATTTAAAAAGAGGTGGGGTAAGAAAATGGCGTAGTGAAATAATTAGCTGAGTAAAATATAAACATATTATTTTCTGAGACAAACCATATTTAAAACAAAGCAGTCAGTGGCCCACACATCTTTTATATTTGTTTAACTCAAACCCAGCATTACTTCTTTCTTGATTAATTAACTTATTGAAAATGTTTGCTTGCTAAGACTGGCTTTGACACCTTTGCGCCCATTTTTAATTTTTCGGTTTTGCTAATAGGTCAACTTAATGTCCTCTCCCCTTTAATATACATTAATATAATGATTAGGAATTATCAGTTGCCGTATAAAACATCAAAATAATTTTTTTGATGAATTTTACAAATTTATTTCACTCATTAACTTTAAAGCAAGAGTCTCAAGTTTTGGATGTAATTAATTATTGTTTTTTAAAATTGTAAAATAGATTTTAAGGATTTTCATGCAGCTCAGAAAAATGAAAGCGAATATTTGCAAACCATTCAATGATTTTTTTTAACAAAGGGAGATTGACAGTTGTATGCCTGTTGCAGTTTTATTACACACACACGTTAAAAAAATTTAAATCTTCATGCATCATTTAATATTAACTTTAAGATAAACTAACATTTTGGTCCTAGATAAAGAAATGGTTTCAATAAGAGAAAATATTACTTACAGTCACAGTTGGGACCATAATAATCCGGTTTACTTCCCAATCTGCAGGCTCCTGTTTTTTTATCACAAAGTCCACTACCAGCACAACCCAAGCTACACTCTGAAAATATTACATTTGATAAATTTCGGATAAGTTTGATAAGTTTCGGATTTATTGTTGTAACTAAGATTACAGATATACTCTTATTTAAGTTAATGCTTAAAATTTTAGCATCTTGAGGTTGTAATAATTTTAAGTTTTAGAACCCCACGCATATAGGCTCATGTTTACACAGGCAATCATAGATGTTTTGTTAAAAAAATAATTGCCGTGCAACTTCTTAGTTCCTTTGAGTGACGTTGGTCTCACCAGACAACAAAACAGAGAATCAAATAAACCACATCACTATAGGTCGCACCTGGAGGAGCACATTGCAGGATGTACGAACAAAAAGAGGAGCAGACATTGGATCAGACCACCATCTGGTTGTGGCCAAGCTAAAAATAAAGCTAGCCAACCAAAGGCCAAAAACAGACAGGCGAGTAAGATTTGACCTAGGCAAGCTCCGAAACCCACATGAAAAGAACGAACTACAGCTAACCCTTAAAACCCAATTTGCTGCACTGCAACTAGATGATGATAATGAAGGAAACATAGACAAAACCTGGGATAACTTCAAAGAAATTATTACAGTATCTTGCAAGGAAATACTAAAACCTGCCCCGGAAAACAAAAAACACTGGATCTGCGATGAGACATGGCAAAGAATTGAAGATAGAAAACATGCAAAACAAAAAGTGAATCAAGCCAAAACAAGAAAACATAAACAACTTACTCAACAAGAGTACCATACAATTTCAAAAGAGGTTACAAAAATGCTTAGAAATGACAAACCAATATTGTATAATAAGCTAGCTGAACAAGCAGAAGAAGCAGCAGGAAAAAGAGATCTAAAACAGTTATACAAAATTACTAAACTCTTGAGTGGCAAGAAATCTAACTACAATGTACCAGTCCGAGATAAACAAGGTAAAGTCATTTCCTCCACAGATGACCAGCTTATTTCCAAGAAGTCATAAACAGACTGACCCCTCTGAACCCACCCGTTTTGACCACATGAGAAACACTGGACTAAATATGGAAGAGATATCCAAAGACGGCCATCAATCAAATGAAGACAGGGAAAGCAGCAGGTGTAGACAGCATACCACCCGAGGTCCTAAAAGAAGGAGGAGCTGAAATCATCAACCAACTCCACGGTATCTTCAACAAAATTTGGTCAACTGAAACTCCTCCTGCAGAATGGAAAGGGGCTTACTGATTAAAATTCCAAAGAATTGAGATCTGTCACAATTCTCAAGCTAATGTTAGTTGGCTAATCACCTTAGCTAGTGGATGATTGGTTTCAAATCCAATCCAGGTTTAACATTTAGGTGTGCATAAAAAAAAACTTTTTAATCACAATGTGTGCGTGCATAATGTTTAATACTGATTACAAATCCTAGAAATTCACAACAAAAAAACTTAGGTGAACAAATTCTCAAATTATTAAAGAAGTAATAAGAATACCTTCACATACTTTTCTATTTCAGTACAATACTTTACAATATAGATGTCAATTACAATAATTGAATTCTTTGCAACACTGCTCCACTTATTGCAACGTTTGCCAATGTTCACATAATAAAAACAAAGTTTTTGACTATAAATCCCTTATATATGAGACATAACTAAAAGTATTGATTATGTGCAATATAATATGCAACGCGTGACAAACATTTACAGACTGAAACTGACTGAACTCCCCTGATCATATCATTATCATGGCCCAGTCTGTAGGAGCTGAAGCTTCAATGTCCAGAATTGCTAAGCATCTAATATACCGAAGCAATGTGTGCGTAGAAATGCCAATGCAACATTATCTGCGGAACTTAATTAATCCATTTCTGGAGCATATGATTGCTGAACTAGATTTGCAGTTCTCTTGCTTAACCAGAACATCCTCACAACTGTTAGCTCTTGTGCCAAGTGCTGTTAGAAATTGTATGTATGAAGATCTGAAAGGCGATGTGGCGATTCATCAGAAGTGCTGCCCGAAGAGTTTACCAGGTGGAAATTGAGGTTTAGCCAATGGGAAGACTCAAAGCTGCCAAAAAAATTGTATAGACGCTATAAAACATTGACATGAATCGATGTATACAAATATTTATTGCTTACTGAAAATCGAGTGTGTGATTCCTGTGACTTCCTCCGCGTGTTAGCGAAGGTTCAGTGCACTCCGACGTTTGCACAATTATATGAGATGTTCAATGGTGCAGGAAAGACTTACCGAGATTGTATTGATGCATCACTACGCTTTTAATATTAACGAAAACAGTGTTTAAGAGATATTTGTTTACAAAAACCCAAGAAGGGTTTACAGCGAAGATGTTCTAAAATAAACCTCATAGCATCGTGGTCTTCCGCCTTGTCTGTTTTGTACTATAATTTATGTAATTCAAATTCTTTAACGCTTGCACCTGCATATTTCATTATAAACAAGAAAAGAAATGAATGATCGAGTACTTGCATTTTTAAATAGAATACTATTTTGGTAGCTTTAATTTACAGTTTTAATTATTTATTGCATGAAAACCTACATTTGTGGTCACTGTATGCACTGAATTTTCAATTTTTTTTCTTGAAAACGAGGAAAAAGACGAGAAGTTTAATCAACGCCTTCAATAATTCATAGGTACAGAATTATTGATTAAACATTCTCATCCAAATTTGAAGTCATAGCACCATATATTGTAGGTACAGTCAAACATCTTATAACGAGATTAATTCGTTCCAGAGTCATACTCCTTCAGTAAAACACTAATACGAAACATTTTTTCCCATACAAATCAATGTTACTATACGATAATCCGTTCTATCCTGAAAAAACAACT
The DNA here is from genome assembly GCA_944989445.1 of Ampullaceana balthica. Taxonomy (NCBI): domain Eukaryota; kingdom Metazoa; phylum Mollusca; class Gastropoda; family Lymnaeidae; genus Ampullaceana; species Ampullaceana balthica. The sequence goes on along the minus strand of CALYLW010002217.1, from coordinate 19,248 downwards.
AATTTTTCAAAAAAAAAGTATTAAAATGTATTCAAATAAAATCACTTATGAATTGTTAAAGAGTGAAACAGCTAGAATTTAGATTTTAAACAAAAAATTTGAACAACAATATGAATTTATGACAAATAATTATTGCTTTTTAACTAGAAAACTATTAAAGGCATTTGTTTTTGCAGACGCTTCAAAATTTGACCAAATTATGATGTAACCGTTTCGTAGACATTCTTGAAACTCCATTTGAAGCATCCATCTCCTTAATTGTTCTTGAGAATAGTGCAGATCGATGATCTTGGCCGATGGTAGTTTCGCGATAGATTCGCAGCCTTGTTCTCGCTTTTTAATGTTTTTTTCGTTTTATTTAAACTGCATTTTTTTTTCCTCTTTTATGATTGTCTTTTTGTGTTTTTTGTTCGACGATAATTTATCAGTTTATTAAACTTTGCACATAAAAAATTACAAACAACTGTCTTAATACAAAATTTGTAAAATCGTTGATCACACACGAAAACAATAATAATAATAATAATAATAATAATAATAACAATAATAATAATAATTGATAATTTATATAGCGCTGTATCCCAGCAAGGAACCGGGCTCACAGCGCTTTACATGGAGATCATAACATACATATAATAATTAAATAACCATTCATACCATAATAACAACATAAAGGACAGTACATTACACATAAGCTACGTTAATAATTAAAAGAAATGTTGCTTCATTAAATTTGTAAATATATTTTGAAAAGATGCGTCTTAAATGCAGTCTTGAAGGACTTGGTAGTTGGAATACTACGGATTTGTAATGGTAGAGAATTCAATTGTTTGGCTGCACAAAAAGAGAATGACCTTTCGCCAAAAGTTTTAGTTCGTGTCTTGGGAACACAGAGAATACGTGTGTTTGCAGAAGAGCGTAGCTGACGACTGGGTGAGTAGACCGACAAAAGTTCAGTAAGATAGGAAGGAGATGAGTCAGAAAAGAAGTTGTGACAGAGAACAGCCAGTTTGTAATCATGTCGAGCTTGTATAGGCAGCCAATGAAGTGAGTAAAGTAGCGGAGTAACATGGTCATGTTTGTTTTTGCCTTAAGAACTAGTCTGGCAGCTGAATTTTTAACATTCTGTAGTTTTTCAATGCATTGTTTTGACGCACCTGACAGAACAGAATTGCAATAATCAATACGAGCTAGAACAAGAGCACAGACTAGAGGTTTTTTTTTGCACTAACTGTTAAGTAATGGCGGATTGAGCCGATCTGACGAATGGCGGTGTAGGCAGAGCGACAGATGTGATTGATGAAGTTGTTTGTAGACATGTTGTCAGAAATAATGTATCCAAGATTCCTAGTCGATGTTTTGAACAGTATATCAGAACTGGCCCCCTGAATAGAATTAGGAAGAGACAAAGTACTGCGTGATTTATTGTTGCAAAATAGGAGTGCTTCTGTCTTATCGTCATTCAGCTTGAGCTTGCTGAAAGTCATCCAAGACTTTACCTCGCCAATGCACTCCTGCTTGGACAGTGAACTCAATATCAGAGGGATACAGTGTGAGTGTATAGCTGAGTATCATAAGCAAGTGATTAGCTTTTAATTGAATGCTTTTCGAGCAGTAGAAGTAGTGGCCTTGTATACAGTACGAAAAGTACTGGACCTAAAACGGAGCCCTGAGACACACCATAAACCAAGTCAGCTTTGTGAGAGATACAGCCATCTACTGATACCACCTGTGATCTGTTAGATAAGAATTATTGAAACCAAGCTAACAGACCGAGTGCTTAACACAGAATAATACATCAGGGCTGAAGTGCCGACTCACTAAAGAATTTCGAGCAAAAAGGGAGTTTCCCTTTCTGCGTCACTCGTTATGCGAATCTGCGCTCGTTAAGGGAGCAACTTTTCCCATATAAATGTTGCTCGTTATGAGAAAATCTCGTTATGAGAGGTGCTCGTTGTGAGAGGCTTTCCTAATCTTAACATGAAATGCCTTCGCGACAATTTTGCGAACCCACCTTCAGAAAGTCTGGGTATGGCATTGTAATATGTCACAATTGTTGTAAAAAGAAATTGCAGTTTTTGAACTTTCAACTTTTATTTTATATTTTTTAACAGGCTCCTTTCTAGGATCGTATTTGTATTTGAAATTTAATTTCTGAAATAATGATATCGATTAAACTTTCGGTGAGATTCTAGTCTCTTATCGGAACTTCGGAAGTTGAAGTTGTTTGTTTTTTCACTGTTTTAAATGTAAAGGTCTAAAAACTAATCTAAATAATAAAGATTATAATAAATATAATATCATAATTCATAATTTATAATCTTAAAATAGTACATCATCATCGATGAACCATGAAGAACTGCAAACGGAGAAGTACAGAAATGACTAACATTGAATGTGACTTGGACTCTGAGATTGATACATAATGTAATGATAGCAAGGATAAAGAAGGCGTTAAGGCTCCATTGAGTCCATTCGCTCCAAAGAGAAAGGAAAAAAACGTAAAAAAACAAGTTTTTGACTATAAATCCTTTATGTACGAGAAGTAACTAAAAGAATGTTCATTATAATACGGAGCGCAAGATCATCCAAAAATACAACATTGCAGTAGTGTCGTAAAACATGTTTAATATAATGCGCACTGATCAGGAATATGTTTATAAAAAGTGTTGTCAATAAAATACGCACCTTATTGCGCGAAAGAAAGGATGTTCAATATAATGCGCACCCATACACTCTATCTAAAAAAATAACATGATACATAGGAATAAATAAAATAATCTAAAAAATCAATAATTCGATTACGGTACATGTGATCGATCTGAAATTTTGATACATTGTTTTTATCATCGGTACAAAACTGCCTGCAAAATATCAGCTCGCTAGCTTACGAGGAAGTGGGTTAAAAATCGATCCAAAGTTTTGGCGACCGACAATCAAGCAAGCAATCATGGGTTCAAACAGACACCACGAGTTAATATAAAGGATTTAAAAAAGAAATATTATTATACTTTCAACGACAATTGGTTAGAGAGATGAATTTAAAAATTAATTAGTAAGAAAAAATCTGCTTGAAGGACCATGTAGATTATGCCAAGCAACGTTTAGTGTAAAATTCGATGGCAGTGGTGCAGTTTTGAGCCATTCTGTTACAGCAAAACACAAAACATCAATTAATTTGCAAAAACAAAACTGTATTATGTCAATTTTTTAAAGAAAAAAGATTCTAAAGAAGATGACTAGATAACTGCGGCTAAGCTTACAACTGTTTACCACAACGTCAAACATCACCACAGTTACAATAGTTTAGATTGTGGAAACAAATTATCTGCAGAATTGTATAATGATTCAAGTATTGCCAAGAAAATGTCCTGCGGTCAAACGAAAAGTTCTAGTTGAGTAGAGAACGTTCTAGCACTTGCTGCTCAAGAATGGCTTTTAATGGAATTTGAGACAGCTATATATTTTTCAATTGGGACTGATTCTTCAAACAAAGGACATTTTAAAATGTTCCCAAAAGTTGTTCAATATTTTTGCAAATACAGTGGTATTAAAAGAGGTCTTTTGGATTTCTATGAAGATCCATTTGAATCAAGTGATGCAATAACAAACAGAATTTTAGCAGTTTTACAAGAAAATAACTTGCACCTTGAGAATGTGTCTGCTTTCTCAGGAGATAATGCTGCTGTCAATTTTGGGACGAATGTTTCAGTTTACCAAATGTTAAAAGCGCGACATGCTGGAATTGTAAAAGCTAATTGCAATAGCCATAGTTTGCATAATTGTATAAAAGACGCATTGAAAGCTTTGACTTTTGATATTGAAACAGTTGTTTAATGTACATATGCTCAATTTTCAGCCTATGCTAAAAGAGTTGCAGAATTGAAAATGTTTTTTGAATTTGTAGAAATTGAATACAGTGATGTGCTAAGGCATGTTCGAACTAGGTGGCTATCTTTGCTGCCAGCTGTTGAGCGACTACTTGAAAATTGGCCTGCTTTAAGGTCATACTTTGTTTCACAAGGAGAAGAAGAATGCTCTAAACTAATTTGGGAAACCTTTGAGCCAGAAGAAAATTAATCTTTGCCATTCTGCTATTGTTTGTTTATTCAAAATTGAATGCAAATTTTTCAAAAAAACGGGTTTACTTCTCGAAAGTGATCATGTAAATAGCACGGAATTACATGACATAATGACAGACTTGTGGAAAAAAATTCAAGATAAAAGCACAATAAATTGTATGGAAAATGTATGTATGGAAAACTAAAGAAATCCTATATAATAAAAGGCTTAGTTCTGTCCCCTCATCTTTAGCGTCATACGTTAGTTTTGCTAGCGCTAGGTTTTTCAACCTAGATCTAGGTTTTTTCGACCTCGTCTAGGTTTCTAGGTTTTTTATTTCAAAAATAGCCATAATCTAGGTTTTTCTTTAAAAAAGTAAATAAACGATGTTGAAGTACAAAATTTACTAAATATGTGCAATTACTATCCTTAATAAATTCGATTTTTCAAAAATAAAATTAAGCATCAGGTGACAACAGTTTTTTCAGCCGCTCTGCCATTTGACTTTATGAAATCTACACCTCTATCATACTATCCCACTGAATTGGAAAGATGGCGCTGCTGCTGTGCCATCTGTCTAAAGAAATCTGGTACAAGTTAAAACAGTTTGAATGAGCCAAAGTATTCAATTTGATTAGACCAAATGACAAACTTAACAGCTCTACCATTTTCTTGTGCCTGCGTTGAGAGAATAGTCTTTCAAGTATTCATGGTATAAACCAAAGATAATCTACCCTCAGATAAACAAAGTTATAAAAACACTTTTCTTATTCCGTATGCAACAACAAACACATAAAAATTCTCGTTTTTTTCCGTCTGGGATTCGAAATTGGAATGTGTTACTTGATCAAACAAGGAAAACCAAAACACTATCAACATTTAAAACACTATCAACATTTAAAACACTATCAACATTTAAAACACTATCAACATTTAAAACACTATCAACATTTAAAACACTATCAACATTTAAAACACTATCAACAATTAAAACACTATCAACATTTAAAACACTATCAACATTTAAAACACTATCAACATTTAAAACACTATCAACATTTAAAACACTATCAACATTTAAAACTCTATCACCATTTAAAACACTATCACCATTTAAAACACTATCAACATTTAAAACACTATCAACATTTAAAACACTATCAACATTTAAAACACTATCAACATTTAAAACTCTATATCAACATTTAAAACTCAAATAAAAAAGCAAGACTAGACAAAAACAGGGATAAAAGTAAGACTCAATAATATTCTGAATAAAAGGAGCGTCTGTAATAGATACAATAAGAATCATGCCAAGAATGCTGATAAGATTGCCAATAAGATTTATAACGAAGATGACATAAGTGATGAATAAATGCAGATGTAAGTATATTTTACAAATAGTTACGTACAACATACAAATTAATAAATTATCGGCCGTCCATAATTGACGACACGCATCTAAAAGGGTGAGGGGGGAGGGGGTCCCACTTTAGTGAGTTGTGTGACAAGAGGGAGGGAGGTGTTTAAGAACTGTGACGTCACATAAAAAATGCACAACTTTAAACGAAAGCTCCACTTAAATATCTGTTTGCATACAATAAATTTATTTAATGACGTTTTAAATGGCTCCGCGAGAGTTACGGTATTAGAATGCAGTCTTGCACTAAATACATACTTAAATAACAAACATTGTTTTGAAACATGCAAATTTTTAAATAAGAAATACGGCTTTTTTTATGAGGGGGGGGGGAAGAGAAGCTTTCTGACGTCATATTTGTTTATTTTTAGCATCTCTAGGTTTTTTCTTTCGGATCTAGGTTTTTTTGACATATTGGCTAGGTTTTTCCCAAAATTGTCACTGGCAGCACTGTTTTACACTCACAGTACACATGACTCCTACAGCCAATCATATCAAGTTTACGCTGTCGTTCAAAACGAGTTATTTTTGGTGCAGTTTTTCTTCCAAGACTTTATTTTGAGTTATGCGCTTTGGGATTTATAGTCAAAAGCTCTGTTTTTACGAGTTATTTATTTTAACTATATTGAATAGTATTTTTTACGTGATGCACATGTATGCCGGTCGAGACGGCTGTTAAAGGGGAGTTACAACATGTAACCGAACAGTGGCGGAACGTCCTTGGACGGGCTTTGTTGCTCGTTAAATCATAAAGATCAACAGAAATTTGAAACAGAAGTCTATAAATTGTTTGAAAGGTGTATTTTTTACGTGGATAAATGGTATGATTTCACCGATTCTGTATTCAAAGAAAATGTCATTGATGTCTCTTAAGCATCCTGTTACTTGGGAAGAATTGGATACATTTATTGCAAAATTTAATTTGAACTTAAATCTAGATAAATGTTACGACGATTTCTCTATGCTTTGCCAAATACAAGAGCATCTCACATCTTTCAGTGATAGAGTGGATATTAGGTGGATTGGCTATTTTCGTAAAGCTTTGGAAAAGAAATTTTTAAACTAGTTTCTTTTGTTTTGTCAATTCCTATTTCAAATGCAACTTGCGTGAGAACTTTGAGTGGAATGAATCAATTGTGGAGCAAGGAAAGGAATCGCCTACAAACTGAATTAGTAAAGGCTGAACTACATATTGTTAATAACTTTTTGTTTTCCTGTAAAGAATTTCATGCACATTTGCTCAAATCACCGAAGCTATTGGAGTCAGCCCGATGACAAGAAAAATACAATTTTAAAAAAAAATAGCATGCTTTGTAAATTGTAATACGTTGGACTATTTGTATTGTTTAAATCTTTATGTTAATAGTAATCATATAATTTTACAACTTAGTTAAAATCACCAACATGTGTAATTACAATGTAAACCAAAAAGTGAAAAAACACCTGTTATATTTGTTAAGTGTTATAATGTTTGCAATTCTATAATCTCCCGGGTTTGAGGTTTGGGAGTTGGTAACCCTAGCTCGATAGAATCACGGGAATTGGGTCATTTTTTTTTCGAAAATTGGGCCGAGATTACTTGTTGAAATTCTTTAAATTGAAATGCATATTATATTTATTATTTAATTTTATTAATTCTTAAGGATGATACCCATACACGCAAAAGCTCTAACTTTGAAACATCTCTGCGAGTAAACATATTAGCCCAGATTTTAGTATCGTTTGCACTACGAAGGTCATTTTTTTCCAAAACATTTATATCAAACACTTTTTTAAGAAATAGTTATAATATTTATACAGAACTATCATAAAAATAAGTTAACATTAAATTTATAGAAGATAATAATTATGACTTATGACGCGTGTTTTCAAAATGACATAAAGACAATGTCTGCTGAGCTGGATGCAGTCCGCGGTCAACCGTTTGTCCTTCCCTGTCCTAGTACAATATATAGTTTTTTTTAAATATATTTTTTCCTTAATTAAATTGAGTTTTTAAATAATACAACTATAAGACCCAAAATAGTTAACAAACCAATAAACTGCTTCGATGGTAATATTTAACTTTAATGAAAATGTAACGATGAAGTAGCTATGAATGAGCTAAATAAATGATAACCTTAATAAATAACCTGTATGATTGCAGGGAACTGCGACAAAGTCTGACCTTGATAACCACAGAAATCAGCTGAATCCTAACAGTGACAAATTCCAGGAGCCGAAGAAATAGAAAGCTCTGAGTAGATTTGAAATTTTAAACTCTATTTGACAAATATATCATATCCTCTGATTTGAGGTACAGACAAAGAAATTTGACAAGATATATGAAGACCACAAGGGAAAAAACGGCTAAGTGACATTTTTTTTTCTCCAGTTATTACCCCTGTCTTATAGACATTAAAAAACGAACATTTTGAACTAAATTTTATTTTTTGATAATGTTTTTATCTATATGAAAAATTGAAATAAAAATTATGTATACAATGGAAGAAATGGCTAACTCCAATGTTTACAATGAAAAATGTGGCTAAGTCTCCTTTCTCAAGTGTTATTTCAAGCCACGTGACCTATAGGTCCAATAAGACGCGTTCTTGTTATAAACAAATTTTCAAGAAGGCGGATGGCGAACACGCACAATTAACAAATAAGCCTAAGAAAAGAAAAATTGAAGGCAGAACAATAGAATTAAAAAAAAGAAAAAGGCTTTCATCACAAATAACTGGACCAGACTGCCAATGTTCTCGATTTCAATGCTTCCAAAATATAAATCAAGAAGATAGAGATCGACTGCTAGCCTCTTTCAACGCACTATCTAGCAAAGATTTACAGGACTCTTTTTTAGCTGGGCTAATCACAGTCCAGAATGTTCATAGAAGAAGACCATTGAAAAATGAATCTTTATCAAGTATCAAACAATTTAGCTTCACATATAAAGTCTTTTCCAAGGTTAACGGAGATGAATGTGAATATATATAACAAATCTCCCATTCATACTCCATTCCCACAAAACAGATTAAAATAATTTAACGTGAAAGTACTTGATTATTTTTTTAAATTATGTTACCACAATTTCAGCGATTAAACATTCTGAATGATGAACTGTATACAATAAATATTTGTCGATGTTTCAGTGGCTAGTAATAAAACTTGCTTTTTAAAATTTATTCATTTTTGTATCGTTTTCATTTTTAACTTAATTATATGTTAATCACGGCATTGTGGAGATTTTTACATTCAATTTTGTTTTATTGACAGAGTCAATGGCTTCGGAAGAATGTTGATAAAATGAACGGAGAAACTAAGGAAAGAACAGCATTAAATTAATTTTTATTTTTGGAATAATAATGTCAGTCTCTTGTCATCAGTGGTGACGATCAATGAATAAACATTTTTCGTGAAATTCATTCAATTTAAAATTGTCTTTGTTTTGTAACAATAAATATTTAATCAATTAATAAAATATATTATATGAACCCCCTCCACCCACCTTTTCCACTACACACACGCGCGCATAATTCAATATACACATGGAATTTCAATCCAGTCGAAATGAAGAATTTTTTGTTGTTGTTTGTGTTGTTTTTGTTTTGTTGTGTGTGTTTGATTTTTTTTTGCGTTTTAGTTTGTTTTATAATTTAAGTTTGGTACTTCAGACATGGCGTGACACTCTTAGAAGGCCAATTGATTACCTTGATTTAACCCAATTAATGTTGTGACGGGAATGTAGTTCTCAATAAATTCTTAGAAATCCGGCTTTCCCTTGATCCCTATTACGATATGGTCGAGGGATTATGCTCACGAATAGAAACCTCCAGTTGCTACAACCCCGATGAGGAATCCAACAAAGTATGATCATTAAGGGAAGTGTATAGACAATTTTCACAATTAACATGAACCACAATGTTCAGAGTATTGATTGTGGGCCTTTAATAAATAGAAGAAGAAAATCATAAACACGTGTTAACAATCAGATTAACAATTTGATGGTTAAATGTTGTTGGTAAAACCTTTTAATAGGTCACTAAAATGCTAAAAAATTGTCTTTTAAAACCAATTTGGCCTTTAGCTAACCTACCTCTACACATAATAAATAATAATAATAATAATACAATTCTAGAACATTTGGAGTTGCCCATAAAAATTTAAATAACGATCGTAAAACAAGTAATTAAAAGTTCAGATTTTCGTTTGCATTAAATTATAAAACATTATTGCATATCAATCTTGGCTCAATCAGTCTCGAATGCTGTTTGCAGCCTGAGCGATTTACGTTATTAGGCTTAGTATTAGGCAAATTAAATTTGTGCGTACGTACACATTCAGTCAAGACCCCCCTCCCCCCTCGTACGCATCCATACGCAAAATGCCGTTAATTTAAGACCCCTTCCCCATACTTGCGTACGTAGTATATGGATGGCCCCTAAGTTAGAAAAATTATAAATGATTAATAAATTGGAAAAAAATATTAACAATATTTTCTAAAATTTTATTCGAAATTTAATCGATCAAAATAATTTTAATCGATTAAATTTTAAAAATATTTTCTTAAATTTTAATCGATCAAAATAATTTTAATCGATTAAATTGTTATTAAAAAATTCTTAAATTTAATCGAATTTAAATCGATCAAAATTAATTTAATCGATTAAAATTTTTAACGTTTCATCGATTAATTAATCGTTAATTTACGCAGCCCTAAAAAGACATACTTTAGCTTTCTTTGTTGATGGTTTTTTAGCAAAGTTTCTCTCGGTCTACCCGGGTTTCTCTTGCCCACTGGTTCTCATGTGAGCAGGCCCGGATTAAGCCATCTGGGTGCCCGAGGCACAAACCCACATAGGAGCCCCCTTCTGCCCCGATCCCCCACTGAACGCTTGTATGTTCAATATTAAGCAAACCAACTAACAAACAAAACAGTTGTTAACACACAGGGCGTCACAAGGGATTGCGGGAGTTGCGGACCGCACCGGTGACACCAAAGAGTAAAATTATGTATGCCTCGTTATTTATCATTTGCATACTCGGAGAAGGTCTATAGGGTAAGTTGTGAGGGGGTGACAACATGACATAACGAACTGGGTGACACCCACCCTAGTGACGCCGCTGTTAACACATATGTTTGTACTAGTATCACTCAAATAAAACCTTATACGATACGTTATTTCTGTAATAGTAATAAAGTTAATATTTAATTAATTTTGTAATAATAATAGACAAACATACTGTAACTTTTTTAATAGATGATAAAGTCAGAGAAAGCAAACCTTTACATTTTAAAGTTCTTTATTCTAGATTTACATCTGGCAAAGTACATCATCAAAGTTAATTTTACGCAAAATGTCTGTCTCAATCATTAGCAAATATAAGGAATCAAGCCTTTCTTATTTCATTATCGATCTACTTGGATTTTTGTAAGTTTTAACTGACAAAAAGAGCGCTCAGTTAAAACGTTCGTAAACATTAATGTTAAAAATATGCGAAAGTCCATTTCTACATTGGAAAAGCAAACTGGATGTTGGCTCTATTACTTTGTACATTGTCTGGTCGATGTTTGTGGTATATCGACCAGACAAGAAAATCTAACTGCTATTAGGGCATAACGAGTAGACAATTTCCACCGACTACCGAGTCCGAGTATTTGGATGTACTATTTGCCGGATCCGGATACGAACCGAGTAGTAGCTGCTGCGACAATTTCTTTCATCATCATAAGTGCAAAGCAAAAACTATTCGATGTTTTCATATAATCTAAATTATAAAATAGCTAAATAATGTTTTACCTGTTATAACTTAATAATTAATTAATATTTTTAATTTGTAGGAGGAAATTTGACAACTTTACATGGAATGCTGATAAAGTTAATGTTTTCCGCCAGTAAGTGGCATATATCTCTACAACCATTGCAATCGGACGGAAGTATATTAGTATAATGGCCATCTTTTGAAAGAAAGTTAGACTATGCGTGACCCAGTAACAACTGGTTACGCCACCTGCGGAATGCTACTGAAATTATCGTGTCTTCTTTGCCAGCTGTTCAGTATTTATTGAATTCCATTTTCTTAATTTTTTATTTTTTAGCTATTTGCGTGTGTAATATTTGCCGAGGCGAATACTTCCGGATATTACCGAAAATCGTAATATTCGGCCGAGGCGAATGTCCGAGGCAATTTTCGGTTATGCCCTAACTGCTATATCATTATATACCTATCCTAAACTACCCATCTCTGTCTCAAGTTTGTCAACAATGGTGTAGAAAGGGGCCATCCATATATTACGTACGCAAGGAGGGGGGAGGGGGTCTTAAATTTACGGCATTTTACGTATGTATGCGTACGGGGGGAGGGGGTCTCGACTGAATGTGTACGTACGCACAACAAATTTAATTTGCATAATACTAAGCATAGAAACGTAAACCGCTCTGACTGCAAACGTCATTCGAGACCGACTGAGTCAATACTGATATGCAATAATGTTTTGTAATTTATTGTAAGAGAAATGTTGAACTTTTAATTACTTGGAAGTAATAAACATTTAATTCAGACCAAACGTTTACACATTAAAATATATCCATCTGATTTATATTTCCATTTCTTGAAATTAGATGAAGTTTCTCTTTCGCCCACTGGTGCCTTAGTCGTTATAAACACCACAACGCGACGGGGATTTCACGCACCTAGTTGAAAAGCTGTCGACATATTTGTGACGATGTGTGATGAGGGGGGAGGGGGTGTTAGAGAAATGTGACGTCACATCAAAACTCACAACTTTTAATAAAAGTTCCACTTAAATATTTGAATTGTTACATGGCGTTTAACATGACTTCAGACGTGTTACGATATTAGAATGCCAGCCTACACTAAATAAATACTTAAGCGACGAAAAAAGTGATTTTAAACATGCACTTTTTCAAATAGAAAGTACAGCTTTATATGGGGGGTGGGGGCGCAAAGCTTTGTGGCGTCATATTGGAGGGGGTGGTCTAAGTATTTGTGACGACGTTTGACGAGGGGGAGGGGGAGTGAAAAAATCTGCCAAATTCGCGTGACGTCATTTATGGACTCTCCGTAAATTATGTTACGCACCTAGAGGGGGGAGGGGGTCGACCATTTGTGACGAAATGGAGGGGTAGTTTAAGAAATGTCACGTCACATCAAAACGCGTAACTTAAAATAAAAGTTGTAGTTAAATATTTGTTTGTTTACAATTTATTTAATGATGTTTTACATGGGCTTCGCGCGTGTTACGATATTAAAGTCCAGCCTTCAATTACATTAAATACATACTTAAACTTAAATGACTAAAAAGTGATTTGAAACATGCAAAATTTATTTTTGGTGAATTTTATGACGTAATGTTGGAAAAGAGGGGGGGGTCTAACTTTTAGTGACGACGCGTGACGTGTAAAATCGTTTATAATCCCGGGACGCCATGCGAAACACATTGTAAATGTCAGACTTGATTAAAATTAACATTGACTTATTCACACTGAATTTGACAATAATCATAAGGCTATAATAGTAATACGGCTATCTCGTCATAGGCTGTTCTGTAATGAATCTTAAACAGTGAAAACAGATTTTTTAAAAATAAAATTTTCTTTTATATAAAAACTCGTCATATGACACAAAGCAGACGATAAATAAGAGAGTTGACCTTGATCATCTATTAACGAAATGCATGCCAATGAATTTTGAATTACAATATACAAATTATGGCACCCTGTCCCTGTGTCACCCTGTCCCAGATACACCCAGTCACTGTGACACCCTGTCTCTGTGACACCCTGTACTCGTGGCCCCCTGTCCTGTGTCACCCCGTTCCAGATACACCCAGACACTGTGACACCCTGTCCCTGTGACACCCTGTTCTTGTGGTATCATTAACATTTAGCTAGATTATCATCTTTAACATTTAATTAGATTTCCATCATTATCATTTATTTACAGAACCATCATGAACATTTAGTTTCATACCCAACACTAACATTTAGTTATAGAAACTACATTTACAGTTAGGCTTGGGTAATCTTTAACTTCTAAGTTCGGATTTGGGGTGGGCTAAAATTGGATCACAGTTTTTAGAATTAATTACAAAGGTAAATAAGGAGGAAAATTAATTCACTAAAAAAATCATAGATTTTCTCATATTGAAGATAGAAGAGTGATTTAGGTGTCATTGGAAAGCTGAGAGCAAGCTCTTTCCAATGACATGCTATATGTTTATACCAGTTGTATTTGAATTTTTGAGCTGGAGTGCCTACTGTCGGGGTTGGGGGTGGTGGCTAGCAGAGCACTTTAAGATTTTTCGGCTTTAGGATCCAATAATGAAGATACATTCCGAGTTTAAGTGTGCGAGTCAACAATACGGAATTATCGGATGTTTTCTGTTTCAGTATAAAAAGATAATATCATTTCTTGACAAACAGAAATTTTTTATTCCGCATCAGCAAGGTGTGTCCTTATTGGTGTTACTCAGAAAGTGATCGCATACGTGATCGAAACTGAAAGAATTGTCGTGTTTGTTGTTGCCAGAGCAGCGGACAGAACTGCTGCGAACATGGTCCGACCTCCATGAATGACGTTGAATCCGGCAGCTGAAATTGTATCTTGTCAACAGTGACGGTCGATTTCTCATTTCTAAGACCTGTATTATTATTTTTTTTGAATGCAGCCTGAAACATGATCAATCGATTTTGAAGGACTGCCAAAACTGCGCCGACTTACCTATCCAGTGTTTCAGTTCTAATTTTTAGATCAGAGTTTCCCTAACGTGGGCTGTCCTTATAAACAAGGGGGTGATTTAAGGTGTCATTTGAGGGAGTGAGTGAAAAGTGAATGTAAGATTATAGTAACATTTGTTTTTAAAAAATAATTAGAGAAATAGAATTTTTACAAAATATCTCCAAAGCTTGTAATTTCTTCAAATATTATGTCTGAGGGGGGCCAGGTGGCCAAGCGTTACCAGAGGCCAGAATGTTCTTATAAGGAAACTCTACTTTAAAGAAAATTATGTCTAATAGAGATGGTTAAAAGTTAAAATATTTTAAAGAAAGGGGTTAAATTATTTTTTAAAATATTTAAAAACCTGAAAAAGTAATGTTATCTTCTTATCGAAAAGCAAATTTAGAAGTGTTTTCTGTTTATAGATGACATTATAAGCGAATATCATTAAGAGTTGCAATGTTAACTAATTGATTTGGCGATTAGGTGACACACATTTAAAAACAAAAAATCAACAATTATCTTTGCAAAATCTCCAAAAGTTTATCCGACCTGAAAGTGATAAACATCGATACATTGTAAGCAGTCTACTCTCTCTCTCTCTCTCTCTCTCTCTCTCCTCTCTCTCTTTATTTCTCACATCTCTTTCTCTCTCTCTCTATCTCTATCCTCTCATACATCTCTCTCATTCAAGTTATTCCTTTCCCACGTATATGTTCACACACCGCACAAATATATATATACTAGCTAACGATCTCAGAAGAAAAGAAATTCCAAGAAATAGAAATCAATGAGTGGTAATTTGAAAATAAATGCCATAAACCTTCGCTGAAGTGTACTCAGCAACTTCCCAAACTTTCTGGCTATCCGATGAATAAAATTATCGTATATACTCGTTCTATAGCCCGTTCGTTCATAAGCCGACCCCCCCTCCCCATTTTTGGAAGAGACTAATATAAAAAAGTTTGTTATCCATTCGCAAGCTGACCCCAAAAAATCAAAAGGACATCGTAAACAAAATGGTATACATTTTTATAAAAAAAATCTACAGTCGGACCTCTCTAAGTCGAACTCAAAAGGACCCGAAAAAAATTCAAATTACAGAGTTTTAGGGAAAATGGCGTACTAGGCACAGATTAATCAAAGAAAATTTTGATATTGAGAGAGAGAACATCATACCAGCGAGAAAGGCTTGTCAGGAAGTAGAGGCGGTGTCTGATGTTTCCAGTGGCGTAGCTAGGGGGGCGGTGGGGGCGGTCCGCCCCGGGCGGCACACGATTTGGGGGCGGCATTTGGGGGCATTTGAAAAGCACAGCCCTTTCAGACAACCACCCTTTTCTTTGAAAGAGGAAAACCCGGGGGAAAAAAAATATTCGCACTTTCGAGTCATAATTAACGGATTCTCAAGACATTTTTTTAATTACATACTGTTTGTTATAACTAACGCATAACCGTTAAGAAATTTAAAATCGTTTAAAAATTGTATCAATTTGTTTTGAAAATTAAGCGGTATACATCACAGATGACGCTTTTTATAAGAAAACAACACAAAGAACACATCACTGCTGGACCGAATATAACTACTATTAATATCGCCGCGACAGTTATTGCGTGGATTTTCGACATGCACAGAATGATACGCGAAAAATTACCTACATGGCATTGTGGTTCAAATATTGTGTTTAACTTGCAAGTCGTAATGTATATTACTGTTTAAGTTTCAGAAAATTATTCTAAGGTAATTTATTAAAATTAATTTTTTTTGTTTTTGTTTATTTTTTTTCATTAAAGTAGCACAAATAAAATGTGTGTGTTTCATTAAAATAAGTTTATTCACTAAAATTTTTATGCATATCCTATTAAAGTAATGTTTAGATAGTTTGAATCAGTCTATTTTAGTGAAAATTATTACGATTTTTCACAAGAAAGATTAATCGCGATTGTTGTTATTTCCCCAAATTTTGCATAATGGTAAAATTTGTTAAGATCGTGGATGTTGTATTCACCATTGAAGAAAACTATATATTGTTTTTGATGTCAACTGTTTGATGATTTTTTCCAATCAAATTTAACATGGAAAATACTTTTAACATATAGTCGAAATTTAATCTCAAAATAAGTCAACACGAGTTGAGACTACTGAATAAGTCAACATGAGTTGAGTCTACTGCAGATTCGATCATTTTCCCAAAGGAAGGAATTAGAAATAAGAATTGGATATGGTGCAACTTATCTTATCTGTTTACAGACGCTCCTTCTATACAGAAGATTATTGCGTCCTACGCTTATCTATGGTTTGTGTTTAGTCCTGCATTTTTATTAGAGATTTAAATGTTGATAAAGTGTTGGTTTTCCTGGATTCTTCAGGCAACCCATTCCACGCCCTAATTCCGGACGGGAAGAAGGAAAACTTGTATGTGTTTGTTCTTGCATACGGAATAAGAAAGGTGTTTTTATCCTTATGTCTATCTGAGGGTTGTATTAAGTTATCTTTGTGTTGTATTTCTAAATTAGAATTAATTGCTTTATGTATGATTACTACTTTGCTCTTGGTTCTTCTATCCTCTAGTGTTTCAAGGTTTAATGATTTAACTAATGGTGTTATTCTTGTCAATAATAATCTTTGATAATCTACAACAAGCAGAATATTGATAAAGAAATAAGAAAAAATGAAAGGAAATTCTCACAATTCTTGATATAATTAGATTCTTAGCTAAACAAAATTTGGCGTTGAGAGGTCATCGTGAAAGTATTCACGAGGAAGACATCAATTCAATTGAAAATATAGGACATTTTCTAGAGCTTTTGGACTTGTTGGCCAAGTACGACCCAGTATTATGTGAACATTTAGTACAAATTATGTAAATGGGTAATAAATATAGTGTCTCCTATTTGTGGAAAATGATTCAAAATGAATTCATAGACCTATTGAGAGGTGCAGCGAGAAAAACAATAATGGACCAATTAAAGCAAGCTAAAAACTTTTGTATGATATTTGACAGCTCTCCAGATATTTCCCACAAATATTAAACTAGTCAAATTAAAAGATACGTAGTTATTGATGTTGGCGAAGTTAAAGTTGTAGAATCGTTTATTTACTTTGTAGAAAATAAAGGAAACGCCAAGTTAGAAGGGAAAAACATGTGAGTGGGGAAAATTCACAAGACGTGGTCCTATCTTTAGAACATGAAGTACAACGAGAAATGTTTTAATCCATGGATCGAATTATAAAGGAATTAAAAGAACTCTTTGATCAGTTGCATGTCCATGTAAGAAAATATTCGTGTATAATCCCATGTAACCTACTAAGTGAAGAAATTGAATGTCAAATAAATGATTTTATTGACATTGATAAAGAACAGTTCCATAATGAAAGAAAAATGATCCAGGTTTTGTGGCTGTACCTATACTACAAAAAGAGGCATTGCGTTGGGAAAATGGAGGAAAAGGCCCGCTTGTCGTATTAGTTTATAAATAAAGCTTAAATATATTGTTTTCATTGCACAATTTGTTTGTGTATTTTGTATTCTAAGAATTTTTATAACAATTATTGTTATCAGTGTCGCTAGTTGTGAAAGGAGCTTCTCCAAACTGAAGTTGATAAAAAATTATCTTCGTTCCACAATGAGTGCATGATTTAAGACAGGGGTTGGGAAACCATGGCTCGCGAGCCAGATGTGGCTCTATTGATGGCTGCATCTGGCTCTCAGACAATTGTTCGACTATTCTTTAAAAAAAACGTTTATTCAGATTCCTTTGAATTGCATACAAAATAAACAGCATAACAATGATATTAAAAAAGAATTAATAGACATAATTATGGTACTTTTACTGGTGAAATTACACAAAATGCACACATTTACTTGAATTTTTAGTTTTAAAAATAATGTATGGCTCTCTCAGACAAAAAGTTTCCCGACCCTTAAGACTACAAAATCTTGCAATATTGTCCATAGAACAAAATATAACAAATTATTAAAATTTTGATAGCATTATACACGATTTTTCTACTATGAAAGATAGGAACATAAATGTATAAATAATATGTTTACATACTAATGTATACAATTTGTTTGTAAAAATATATATAAATCATTTATTTATAAATACAAAATAAAAGCATACTAATTGGTAATTTAATTTTTTTGGTGCAAATTTGGAATACGTTTGTCTCATTTGGGGGTGGGGGGTGCAACCTCAGTAACTTTCTTGTAACCTTCAAAAAAAAGTATCTCGTATTTTTATAAAAATATGTATTTATAGGTATAACATATTATTTGGCCTCCTTTATTGCCACTAACTTAAATATGGCATTCAATGGTAGAAATGTTCGCCACCTTTACTTTGTTTCAATTACAATTATTTATTTATGTTTATTAATTTATAAAAACCATGACACTATCTACTTAGAAAGGGCGGCAAATTGGAGACCGCCCCGGGCGGCAAAAGGTCTAGCTACGCCACTGGATGTTTCATATGAAAGAAGCCAATTTTGCTTTGAAATACCAACACCACTTGATTCCCTCCACAGTGGGATGCAGGAGTAAGATTTTTCCTTTTACCCAAACGCCTTGAAAAATTTGACTTACGGAGGTTGGAAGCCAAAACTCTTGAATTAAGGAGATCTAAAATACATTAGTCTTATTCTTATGTAATTTGACCGGGACCTAACAATTAATTCGACATAGGGAGGTTTACGACTTAGGGAAGTTCGACTTAGCGAGGAAATAGCTGTACAAGCTAAATCGGTCATTATGATTGTTTACTTTTGTCTTTGTTTAGGTTGAATAAAAAAGAGATTTTTAATAACAGAGAAGATGAATGTCATTTTTAATCGCATTCGCTAGAGGGCTTTTTATTGTATTAAAATGGGAAAAAAATGTTTTTTATATTTAATTTTTAATAAAGTCAGTAAATAACACCAGAAATGTTTCACCAATATACAGTTGGTCCTCTCTAAATCGAACTGAAAGGGACCAGAAAAAATGGACTTACGGAGTTTGCCAGTTAAGGAAATGGCATAATAGGCGTGGAATTAATTAAGG
>CALYLW010002216.1:0-97769 GCA_944989445.1 Ampullaceana balthica | reverse complement strand
GGGCACATACACACCATATGTTACCTGAACCCAACATCTCATCCACAGGGCACATACACACCATATGTTACCTGAACCCAACATCCACTCTGCCCGATGCCGTCAAGTGCTCACAATATTACGACTGCTCCGTGGGCAGCTCTGGGCCGAGTACATCGAGTTCCTCCTGGAGTGCCCCTACCCTTCGCTCTACTGCACGGAGACCGGCACGTGTCGTCATTACCGTTACGTGAACTGTGGCGAGAGAGACGAACCTAAAGCCCCATGTAAGTCACGGTAAAGCTACAATCACACTTGATCCACAGTTCACATACTTCCAAGGTGTGCATGTATAAAAGACCGATAGTTGTGTTTTTTTTAAACAGACAAATAGGTCGAAACATTGCGGTGATTGCAAGCACATATTTATCTTTAACTTATTAACGGACTTGAACAGTTGTAAACAATATTCTGACATGCTCAAACAGAGTAATTGTTGCACACTTTAAAAATAAAACTTGTAACGGTTTACATAATTTCCCCTCTAAAAAATTGCAATTACAAATATTTGTTTAAAATTTGAATTTAGCCGCATTTTCCCCGTTTTAGTTTCGCAGACACTATTGGAAAAAAAAACAGAACAAAACACTTTTATTTTAACTGACAGACGCTGCTACATGTCCATCAGTCAAAGGCGATGGCAATTTAATTTTCTTCACCTTTTATTTTATACCAGTTTTGGGAGATAGTGTGATTTCAGCCTAAGTGAGTTCTTGTAAGGTGATTGTAATGAGGTATCGTTAAATTTGGGCATAATGATTACATGTAAATCGAATATAAGAGGATCATATCGAATGAGCGGCTTTTAAAGATATCACTTCAAGGTAGTACATGAAATTTCTCTGTTTATGAGAGTTAGTCTATATTTCATTTGGTTGATTTAATCATTACGGTCTTTGTCACTACTTGCTGCTTAGTCTGATCTTTGGCTTATCTCCCCCTGTCCCGGACTCCCAGGAGCTGTAGGTTTTTCTAAACAGTACACCATCATCTCACACTCGGTTAGCACTCTTAATCCTCGTTTCTGTCTTTAATGCCCTACAGGTCGGTGTTCTTTCCAGGTAACTGGTCCATTGTTATCTGAAATCTTAAATTACTTAGACTCTGGACAAATCCCCACACAACTATTTAAATCTCTTGGATCATGCGGCTTCTCTAAACGGTATTTTCCAACGCAGGGTCACAAGTTTACCTTAGTTCCTTTATCTCAAATCTGTTTTTTTTCCGATTTCTTATTATTTACATCAGGGGTCTCAAAATCTGATGAAGCCATGTGACAATTTATCACTTAAGAGATGTGTCAAGGGCCGCACCTCCCCAAAATCCAACTATAGGAAACAAAAACACTTACCTCATCTTAATCACTCACTTATCCCAATAATAACTACAGATGTATTTACTTGCTTAAAAATGATTTATTTTAATAAGTACACAATATTAAAAAAATAATTCATGTTTAATAGTTGTCTGAATTTTTACGATTGGTTCATTTTTTGTAAGCCTACTGGCGGGACACAAATATCCACTTGGTGGGCCGCATGCGGCACGCGGGCCGCGTGTTTGAGATCCCTTGGTTACACTGAATCAGTTCTTCATGTAATTAAGTCATTGAACTAACACAGCAATGTGAGAGCTTTCAACAACCGTATCAACTAGAAATCATTGTATTCCCCAGGCGAGTTAAGTCATTGAACTAACACAGTAATGTGAGAGCTTTCAACAACCGCATCAACTAGAAATCATTGTATTCCCCAGGCGAGTTAAGTCATTGAACTAACACAGTAATGTGAGAGCTTTCAACAACCGTATCAACTAGAAATCATTGTATTCCCCAGGCGAGTTAAATCATTGAACTAACACAGCAATGTGAGAGCTTTCAACAACCGTCTTGACTATGTATCAACTAGAAATCATTGTATTCCCCAGGCGAGTACACGCAGTACCAACAGATTTACAACTGCTCTGGGCCCAGCTGTCCGGAATGCGGCTCTCATCACCCTAGCTGTCTCGGACTAAGTAATGGCCAGCACCCGGCGACTCCGGGAAGTGACGTCATCATGGAATGTGAAGGGGAGAGAACCCTTAACATAGTTTTCCCCGATTCAAGTTTGAGGACGAAACAGAATAAAACCACGCCAGTTCCTGGAACATAAAAAAAACCCACCAGAACTGGGAACACCAGCAACGTCAGAGTCGAAAACATAATAAACAACATCAGAGCCGGGAACATGAAAAACTACAGAAAATTACTAAATTATGACGAGATTATAAGAAAATAGACTATATTCTGGAGGGGATATTCAATTTAAAAATATAACATGGCACTAATAAAAGAAAATCCCATCTTTTAAGGAAATATGTTAAAGACCGCATAAACAACTCTGGTGATGGTTATTATGCTATATTTATTTGATACGTTGCTTTGATTCATATTCCCTAGTTGTAGAGTCATTCGTGTCTCACTGTGCGTCAAGAAAATTATAGTTGATGTGATGTTTCAATCGAAACTAGATTATAGATTAGACAAAGACAGTAGTTTATCACCGTAACTACATTATAGAGTAGACAAAGATTGTTAGTTTATCACATTATACCTACATTGGAGAGTAGAGACAGATAAAAGTTTATCATCAAAACAACATTGTAGAGTAGATAAAGATAGTAGTTTTAGATCAGGGATTGGCGAAAATTAAACAATCTAATGCCACGAATGTTCTGGAATCGACTGTCAAGCTACATCTGATTCAACCAAGCGATGATGTGGTGTACATTGTATTTATGTACATGAATCATTGCTACGTTTCCCTCCACACGTTCTGGTAAGTGTGTGAGCTGACACATTAGTAAAACATTGAAGCAGAAAGATAATGTCTCGCTGTAAATCAATGAACGAATGAAAGATAAAGTACTGTTATTGTTGTAAATGAAATGTTAAAAAGTGTAAAGTAATATTTATCTCAAGTTTACTTATTTTTACCTTGGCTGTAGCTCAATTAAAAAACGTTTCTTTTTTACTATACTGAATATAACGTCTCTGAAAATATGTTTAAATGAACGACTTTGTTTACTTCATTCATTAGTTAAATTTTGTTAAGGGGCCGTCCATAAATGACGTCACGCAATTTTGGTCGATTTTTCAATCCCCCCCCCCAAGTCACGCGTCTGCAAAAAAACGTAGACCCCCCTCCAATATGACGTCATAAGGCTTTGCGCGCCCCCCTCCCCCATAAAATATCTGTATTTTCTGTTTGAAAAAGAGCATGTTTCAAAACAGCTTTTTGTCATTTAGTTATGTGTTTAGTGTAAGGCTGCACTCTAATATCGTTACACGCGTGAAGCCATGGAAAACATCATAAAATAAGATATAAGAAATGAAATATTTAAGCGGAGCTTTTACTTAAAGTTTGGGGTTTTGATGTGACTTCACATTTCTCAAACACCTCCCTCCCTTCGTCACAAATGTGTGGACCTCCCCCCTTCCCTCCCCCCAGGTGCGTGACGTCATGTATGGACGGACGGGCCCTAAAGTTATCCGGAAAAGGGCAGTAATTACATTTGGGCTGGCACAAAGTACACCAGCTCAACAAAGTTCATACACACAAAGACTTTATTCAAACGAACTGCATCCAGGCTGATTTTATATTCTTTCATTACCAACCACGTACAAAGGACTCCTTCTGGACTTGTCGGTGGACCAGTGCACCTGTCACATACTTCATTCACTTTACGGCCATTTAGGCACCTGTCCTGACGCTCGGCGCACATTGATATGTTTAGTTTCACAGTTTCAGCCCATTGCCACATTCTATTTATATAGCATCACGTGATATATGCCCATTAATAATAAAGTATCACGTGATATCTGGCTCAGAGAAGATATTTTTGAATATTTCAGCCGCATTGAAGAACATTTCCTGAGATAATAAAGAATGACAGCCAATCTCAATTCACAAAGATGAAATGACCCCATGACATGAAGTTACACGTTACTTCTCAATGTTTTTTTTATAAAGAATAATCCTATTACAATAGAGGTATGGCAACTATTTAATAAAACAAACCCGTAAAAACAAAGTTTTTGACTATAAATCCCTTATATATGAGACATAACTAAAAGTATTGATTATGTTCAAACGCGACAAATATCTACAGACTAAATCTGTCTTAACTCCCCTTTGCTTTTAAACCCGGGGGGGGGGAATGTATTGCCACCGATCGCTGGACCGAGCTCAGCGTGACACGCAAAATGTAAACAAAAGTACGCCGGTACACCTGGTTAAAACACGAGATGTGTTCACCTATGGCTGGGGTGATGTCAAGTGACCCGTAAAATCTAAACGATAGCGACCGCTACATATAGTTTATATAGATAAACTAAAAATGCAATAATTTAATAACTGTACGTACGATCGATCTGAATTTTTGATACGATGCATTGTTAGTCACGGGTGTGCCAAATTTCAGCGCGATGGCATGACGGGAAGTGGGTCATTTTGTACTTCTGTTTTTCCGCGGTGCCCTCCCAAGACAGACAGAGAGAGACAGAGAGACAAAGTCGGCGGTGAAGTTAATTTAAGGGATTTAATAAAACAAACCCGTAAAAAGAAAGTTTTTGATTATAAATCCCTTATATATGAGACAGAACTGCAAGTATTGATTATGTTCCAACGCGACAAACATTTACAGCCTAAAACTGAGGGAACTCCTCCTCCACGAGATGTGGTCATGGACTGCTGGCGTGAAGTCACGTGACCCGTAAAACGTAAACGATAGCGACCGCTACATATAGTTTATATAGATAAACTAAAAATGCATTAATTTAATAACTGTACGTTCGATCGATCTGAAGTTTTGATACGAAGCATTGTTAGGTGACACGGGTCCGTGTGCCAAATTTCAGCTCGGTGGCATGACGGGAAGTGGGTCATTTTTGACTTCTGTTTTTCCGCGGTGCCCGCCCAAGACAGACAGAGAGACAGAGTCGGGGTGAAGTTAATATAAGGGATTTAATAAAACAAACCCGTAAAAACAAAGTTTTTGACTATAAATCCATAAGGGATTTAAAAATGTGATGGCATTCGTTATTTAACAGTACGATGATATCAATAGCATTCACAAAATTTGTTATAAATTTATCAAACTAACTTTTAGATTTGGATCATTCGACACAACATTGGTTCTTCTGATAAGATGTTTTTAATAACATGGAATTTTTTTTATTGTTATAGATATATCGAAAATGATCGCTTTCCAAGTGACAAACAGAATTAAATAGCATCAGAACTAGACCGCCAGTGAAGCATTTGTGTTTAAGAGGCTGGAACAGATGATTGGAGCTCGCTAGACCTAACATAAAAGTGTGTTTGGATCACACTAGAGCTAACAAAAACGTGTGATGGAACTAGACGTACAAAACGTGTGTTTGGATCACACTAGAGCTAACAAAAACGTGTGATTGGAGCTAGACGTAACATAAACGTGTAAACAACCTTATCAAGATATGTTGTTTTTACAAAACAAAATGTTATTTCTTTTTAAGGTAAAAAAGATGATGCATTAATTAATCGTCAATTTCGATTAAAACCAACATTTTAAATGTATGGTGTCATAAGTAGTGCCTGGTAACGGGAACCTGTTGCCGCGCAATTACCCAGGTATTAAAATTGCGCCCGGGTACCCGTGAAAATGTGGCTGTAATGTCTATACTACAATATACCAACGGTGGCCAAACTGCAGCTCTTCTGTGTTCACATTAAGACTAGCAAAAATTTATCAAATTAAAATTTTTCTTTTGAAATATTCCCATGTGAAATACATTTAACAAGATAAACGCTTGAGAAGAAGTATCTGTCAAAGGGACAAAACTACAATGTATTTTGATACACCTTTTTCCTTTGAACATGAAAAAAAAATTAAAACAAAAGATTTTGGTTCTTTGAATGAATCAACGTCAGGAAGCTAAGGGCCCTCAAAAGTACGTCACGCTATTTTTGACCATTTTTAACTCCCCCTCCCTCTGTCACAAACTTTCACAAATCTGGAACTAAAGTAAGTTACACTTTCCACAAAAATTGTGTTTTTTTAAACAAAATAATTAAAAGCTTCTATACTAATAAAAGGCAAAGCCCTCACTCACTGACTGACTCACTGACTCATCACTAATTCTCCAACTTCCCGTGTAGGTAGAAGCATGAAACTTTGAGAAGTTGTTAAGTAGCCTCTCACGACGATAATTGGCGTAAAAGAATTATAAAATTCACACTCATGGGGGCCGGGGGCCCAAAAACCATTTTTTTTCCCTTATATGGGCTATATTAAAATTAAAAATCACTAATTCTCCTATTTCGCGAGTAGATAGAAGAATGAAATTTTGGGAAGTTGTTGAGTACACTTCCGCGATGTTAACAGGCAAAAAAATATTAAATTATCACATACTAGGGGGCCGGGGGCCCGAATTAAGTTTTTTCCTTATATGAGCTATATAAAAACTGAAAAATCACAAATTCTCATATTTCCCGTGAAGGTAGAAGAATGAAAACTCTGAGTAGTTGATAAGTACACTTCCGCGATGGTAACAAGCGAAAACAATATTTAAATTATCACTTACTGGTGGCCGAGGGGCCCAAATGTAGTTTTTTTTCTTATATAAAAACTGACTCATCACTAATTCTCCAACTTTCCGTAAGCATGAACCCTTGGGAAGTTGTTAAGTAGCCTCTCGCGACGATAATTGGCGTAAAAGAATTTTAAAATTTATACTCATGGGGGCCGGGGGCCAAAAAACGTTTTTTCCCCCTAATATGTGCTATATAAAATTAAAAATGACTAATTCTCCTATTTTGCGAGTAAGTAGAGGCATGAAACTTTGGGAAGTTGATGTGAGTACACTTCCGCGATGATAACAGGGAAAAACAATATTTAAATTATCACATACTGGGGGTCGGAGCCCAAATGTAGTTTTTTCATCATATGAACTATATAAAAACGTAAAATAAATAATTATCCTATTTCCCATGTAGGTAGAAGCATGAAACTTTGGGCAGTTGTTAATTAACATTTTGCAATGGTAACAGGTAAAAAAGTTATAAATTGTTTACTTACTGGGAGCCGGGGGCCCTAATGTAGTTTGTTTCTTATATAAAAAACTGATTTATCACTAATTCTCCAACTTCCCGTGTAGGTAGAAGCATGAAACTTTGGGAAGTTGTTGAGTACAAACCCGCAATGGTAACAGGCGAAAAAGAATTTTGAAATTTACACTCATGGGAGCCTGGGGGCCCAAAAACTTTTTTTCCACTAATATAGGCTATATAAAAATTAAGAATCAATCATTCTTCTATTTTCCGAGAAGGTAGAAGTTTGAAACTTTGAGTAATTGTTAAGCAACATTCCGCGATGGTAAAAGGTAAAAAAAATTATATAAATTATCACTTACTGGGGGCCGGAGACCCAAATGTAGTTTTTTTTTCTTATGTGAAGGTAGAAGCATGAAATTTTGGGAACTTGCTGAGTACACTCTTATGACAATAATTGGAGAAAAAGAATTTATATTTGTCCACTCATGGGTGGTCGGGGGCCCAAACCTGTTTTTTTTATATTTGCGGCTATATAAATCTGAATCAACACTAATTCCTCATCTTCCCGTGTAGGTAGAAGCAGGAAATTTTGGAAAAGTTGAGTACCCTCCGGCGATGGTAAGAGGTGTAAATTTTTTTTTAAAATATCACTAACTGGGGGGCCGGGGGACCAAATGTAGTTTTTTTTTCTTATATGAGCTATATAAAACAGACTCATCATTAAATATCCAATTTCCCGTGTACGTAGGAGCATGAAACTTTGGGAAGTTAAGTACCCTCCCGCAATGGTAACATACGAAAACAAAATTTAAATTATCAACTCTATAGGATTAGTTGAAGTGATTTTTTACTTTTCTTTTTTGTTTTTCTGTGGGACCACGACAGACAGACAGACAAGACGGTGAAGTTAATATATGTATTATATCCATAATGATCCAGATTGAAATCAAATGAAGTTTTGAATTTGTGTTACGCGGGTTCTCAACGGTAACTGAAATCCTAATTTCCGCAGCAAAGCGAGGGTATTTTGCTAGTTCAATATAAAACACCGTGACGTCACACATTGCCGCACCCCCTCCCCCCTGTCACAATATGTCACACTTTCTTACACCCCTCTCCCCCCTCTGGAGCATGACGTACCTCACTTTTTATTTATTTATTTATTTTTAATTTTCAGTCGTTCAAATATTTACTGTAATAAAAAAAATGAAAGTTTTGTGTTTTTTTAAAAAACTGAACAAAGCAAAGGGTTGAAAATAATTTGGGCTTGATTTAAATTTTAAAAGTTGAAGGGAGCGATTGGTTGGTGGTATAAACTGTCCCCACCCGCCCACAGGTGTCGACACACCTCGCTAAAAAAACAATTTAGGGGCCGTCCATAAAGTACGTCACGCTATTTTTTACAATTTTTAACTCCCCCCTCCCCCTGTCACAAACTGTCACACGGGTACCCGGGCAGCTTTTTTGGACGGGTACCCGGGCAGCTTTTTTCAACAAAATTGACAGCCCAAGTCATAAGAAACATTTATTAAACGTACTTGTCGAAAATCGAAATAACACCTTTATATGACATCTTTTAACCAAAAACGCAAACAGACAAGTGTATTGACATTATTTGGTTCAAGTGATGAGTGGGCCTTATTGACAATATAACCAGCCGAGCTAAACAATAGTTCACATAGCTTTAAATTGTCTTCGCTGAAGTTTCCGATACTGTAGTGGATGTTTGGTTTGCAGGTGATATGTAAGCGAAGTATTAGAACCATGGTAGCAATGCTACTTTAAGCAGCGCGGCTGCGCAGATATTTTACCGACGCCACGCAGGAGTTTAGAATCACCGCTCAGCAAATTTTGTAAAATATTGCACACAAAAATGGACGTTGTGCAACTTCGCACACGAGTTTGTTTGTTTGTTTGTTTTACTTTGCGCGCGGACCAACGAAGCTTAGACTTAGAGGGAACATTGCATGGTAGGTAAACGATTTCTCTCAATGGACACAATAACCTTTAGCAACATTTTGAACATTCACGTCAGTCAATAGTTTGAAACCAAAATGTTCGTGTAATCGTCCGGAAATTAGTTTATATTTATCGGCCGAAATATTTTACTTTTCCAGTACATTTATAAGTGGAGGGCCGATTAATCGTTAAAATAATTTAAATCGCTAATTTTTTTAACGATTAATCGATAAATTAATCGTTAATTTCCGCAGCCCTTATTTAAAGATTACATGTATTTAAAAAAGTTAAAAGCGTGGGTAAAATTAGGGCAATATTTCATGGGGCGTCTTTCTTTGCAACTTTCTTTGTAGCATTCTTGATGTAAGCACCGTTTAAAATAACATGTTTATAAAACTACAGCTGAGGTTCCCCGGTGACCTACATCTGCGAGCACCAGGGTGACCTGGTTAACCGGTTATCTTTGCGGTACGCATGCGGCGTTACATAACGTTGTTATACAATTGGCCAACCGGCTATACATTTTTTACTTGTAACACAATTCTGTAATTAATAAAATTATAGTTATTTAAACATAGATCTGCTATCTAAGATATCTGGTATCAGATTTAAATAGTACAAAATTATGAAACACTCAAGGGGGGGGGGTGGGGGTCGTTAAAAAAATTAGACAAAACTTGAGACCTCCGACGTGTCTCAAAGATAGCTCGGAAAGTGAAACAGATAACAGGTGTCAAACATACAAAGTAGCATATTGCATGTAGGACACGCAATACAACCAAGCATATTTCATGTATGACACACAATAGAAACTAGGATATTTTATGTAGGACTCACAATACAACCCAGCATATTAAAAGTATGACACACGACAACAGATGTCAGAAATACAACCTGGCATATTGCATATAGGACACACGACAACAGATGTCAGAAACACAACCTGGCATATTGAATATATGACACACGACAACAGATGTCAGAAATACAACTTAGCATATTACATGCCAGAAACAAGTTTTTAAAATCTAAAATTAAACCGATGAAAAATAAGGACAAAAGTTCTGGGGAAATACATACAAATATAAAAAATAACGGGTGAAGTCTGAAGTACATGAGACAAAACTTGACAAAAGACAAAGAAAAAAAAATGCTCCTCTTCCTTGAAGTATCCTCGCAGAAATAACTCACAGCTGACGGTAAAAAATTGTTCAAATACTAAAATGACGCAAGGTTAACGAAACAAATTTAATGTAATTCAATGCAAATGTAATTTCACTAAAGATTCAGAGCAGGATTCAGTGCTGGATTTACCTATTTGCTAAACAAGCTATAGCTAGCCTAGTGCCCCCGCCTTCTTGGGGGCCCATCGGAATTTTTTCTTCATATTTGGCACTGACAGAATATCTAGACTTCGTAAGCGCCCCAATATCTCAAATAGCTTAGGGCCCCATCAAGTCTAAATCCGGCCCTGGTCGGATTATATGTATGTGTAGGGTGGTTGCAGGAACGACACTTCGAGAAAGAAGGATTTATTTCTTTGTTTTGGTCTCAATTATGTCAGAAAATGTATTTTCTTTGCTTAAAGAGTTTCACTATTTTTATTGCCTGTTTATCCTTGATGAGTTTTTTTTTAAATTTTCCTTGTAACGCAGCTCTTAAAATTTCGTTTCGGTTGCCACCTCTGCCAATTAATCTTAGTGTTTTTACTTCCAAAATAGAACTATGCAAGCGCCATTGTTTGAGAGTTACACCCCATAAAAGCACCAGCTTGTAACGATGAGATCTATATCAACATCTGGTGATGGTCGGGCTCTCCACCAGGAATGAGTAATTAGAGGACTCCTGTTCAAACCTTGTCTCGCTCATATTGACTTGCGCATCTGTGCGCTTCGCATCAGCACATTGTGGAAGTCATAAATTGTATTAAAGATTCACTGTCATCTAAAGGACTCTGGATAATATTATATGCGCCCACATTCAGGATAGTAATGTGCCAATATTCAGGATAGCAATCAGTTGGAAATATACTTTTAAAGATCGGCGCTAGAAACTGAGGCGAAAAATTAAGTGCAGTCGTTCGAACACGAGGTTTGCCAAGACTTGGATTCGAGAGTTCATTGGGTTAGAGATTATATCACACAGAAAAAAAACGAAACGAAAAGTAGACCAAGAGGAGTTTTTCGCCTTGAAAAAAAAACCTCTTCATTTTATAATCATGTTTAGGACACGTGACTGGGAGTTATGGAACCGAAATAAAAATATCGTGTACGTGCACTTCGAGGAATGGTTGAGTGCTAGCAGCGGTTCCCAGAATATTTTACAGGTGGGTTAATTGGCATGGCCGGTGTTTAAAAGATTTCAAAACTTAGTGCTTTTTCCTAGTTCCCACTTGATATTACTGTCAATGTTCAATATCTGTTTGGTTAACCAAACCAAAAATGACTCTATCGCTCTGAATCATCTCTAAAATTTAGTTTTAGATTAAGCATCCAAAAAGAATATAATTACTATATTACCCCATGCATGGACACTAGCTATACTATTATATAACACCATACGTCGACTCTAATTATTACATGGCCAATGCTACAGTTCACTATTGTTACAGAATATTTTATGTAACACATTTGCAAGACCATCCATCTGCTACTTTTAGGCCATTTATTTCCTACTGTAGTCTACAATTCAGTTGTCTGTTTATTATAACAATACTAGGTTGCGCTGGGGCGCCGTGGCGCCCACTGTTTTTTCAAAAGCCCAACTAACTTATCCTTGTTTGATAAATACTTAATATTAAACTTACTGAAATATACACAAAATATTTTATAATAGGGGTTTTGCGCCTACGGCGCTCACTGCGGCTGTAGGGCGCTCACGGCGCCTACTTTTTCTGTCAAAAGCCCAAGTAACTTATCCTTGTCTGATAAAGTATACGAAATATTAAACTTGCTGAGATGTAAACAAAATATTTTATAATTATAAATCCTCAAATCCTATTTTTACGTCGTTCCATTTCCCAAAATTAAAATATAAGCTAAAACAATGACGTAATATTATATTTTGTTACAGCGTGTCTTTAATTTATAATTATTTTGCACACTTTTTGCGCGCCTTCCGATGCACACCTTGTATTAAAATATAAGCTAAAAAAAAGGCGTCATAGCGTTACACATACATCCAATGAGTAACGAGGGCTATTATATAATTTACTAGTGTGTCACCCGTAAAAAATGACGGAAGTTTTCAAAATAAATACACATCAGATTAAAAAATAACGTAATACAGAACTTTCATTTATTTTATGTATTTTTATTTGATTCATATATTATCATATTGAACAATTTTATGCGGAACGTTCGAAAAGTGTTATTTTTGGTGCAGTAAAATTTCTAAAATTAGTAGCACTATAAAACAAAATCGATCGAAGCGCCACCTAACAGCATTACATCCATACAGACCACGGGAATTATGTATATTGATTTGCATGGTAAATAAAAATACTCAAAACATCTCAATGGATTGTATTTATTTAAAAATGTGCACAGGAATGCGTACGGATGTTAGAAGGAAGAGCAATTAACAGTAATAAATATGTTTTTAAAAATATATATTTAAGCGCGTACCCAGTGGCGCAGCCAGGGACAGTGCCACCATAGGCGGGACGACGAATTTGTTGCCACTTTTCTCAACCAAATACAGTCAATCAAAAATCCAAACTCCCTTTCACCTCTTCCGGCAAATGTTTTTTTTATTTTATTTTTTTATAAGACACCGAGCATTCCCGCCATACTTTCTTACGATAGTTTTGGAGTTGAGAGCGGGGAGATGGCTGACCTGGCTGATACTTTTCCCCTTAGGGGCCGTCCATAAAGTACGTCACGCTCCGAGGGGGGAGGGGTGTAAGAAAGTGTGACACTTTGTGACAGGGGGAGGGGGTTCAGGCTATGTGTGATGTCACACATTTAATATTTTTTAAAATTATTTTTTTTTGCTAATTTATGTATATTTTTTTAGTAGAATTTAAATACTTTTCAAAATAATTTTCAAAAATTTTGTGAAACATTAGAATTAGTTTTATGTCAAAATAGCATTGAAATGCGTATCTCCTGAATGTGTTGTTCATAAATCTGAATTGGATGCAGCAGGACTAATATCGAATGATCAGGAATGGTTTGACAATCATGTTCGCACCAGCCAATATTTTACTCCACTTGTGAAATATCAGGACATAAAATGTTGCGACAAAACACGAAGCTCATATTTCAACGTTTTACCTTCAAAATTCTTCCGTCTCCAATCCCAATCAACCAAACAATTGATGGACTCAAAGTTTCAGAAAGAGCAGATGCAGATTCTTATAAATTTCCTTCCTTGTTTGTAGCAAAAACTCTCAAATTTAATGACATTATCCCAAGATCAACAGGAGTTTTCAAAGTACAACCATATGATTACCAGCTTATTTGATCGACTTTGCAAAGTATGTCACTTATATTTTGCCTCACAAACAATGTTGAACAAACTTACAGGACAACACAGAGCTTCATAAATCCGGCTGGCCGGTAGATCCCTAATTTATATATATATTCATAATGGCTCCAGCAAATCCGGAATCAGGCCATTTTAGCAAATCTGATTCCGGCTCCAGCCGGATTTCACTTTATAAATCCCGCCAAATTTAGCTCCGGCCGGTTTTCAAAATTTTGAATCCGGTACATCCCTACTTTTAAATGGAAAATTTATATTTTAATACAGTTTAATAGTGAAGTGTATTTTAAGTATTAAATTAAACATTTTAATTAGGTTTTAATTAAAAATATTTTTCGAAAGTCTGACGTACTTTAGGGTGGGGGGGGGGTCCCTAGATTTGTGACAGTTTGTGACAGGAGGGAGGGGGGGTCAAAAATGGTCAAAAATAGCGTGACGTACTTTATGGACGGCCCCTTATGTAATCAATCTAGTCCAACTGGCGACATGTTTGATGAAGGCTTGTGGCCGAAAGCTTGAAATTCAGCGATGTAAATCTGGCGTGATACACGGATGGCCTGTGTATTGAAATTCAGCCATGTAAATGTAAATCTGGCGTGATACGCAGATGGCCTATGTGCAGTGTGCGTACTACGACCATTGAGCATGAGGTGTGTGGCTTGTGGGATACTCTGATGACCAATGTTCTCTTTTAGCTGCGCGGCTGCCCCGTCACGTATATATCTGACCGGCTCTACGTAGCATTTGAGAATTTTCGGGCTGAAAACTTAAAGGATAATAAAATATATGTGTTTTGGCGATGTAAAATTTTGCACCAAAAATGGTTTCTGTCCGAATTAGCACACGGTTTTTTTTTGGTGGGTTTGTTTAGCACATGCACCAAGCAACCTTGTTTGGAATAATGGTGATATCCTATGTTAGAGGTGTTAGTATAGGGCAGAGGCGACTACACTTTTTGCAAAGAGGGCCGTATTCCATGAAGCAAAAGCATAAGTGGGCTGGATTAAGATAATAAACGAAAATGCTATAATTTAGGTTTAAGACTGACTTACTGGCTTTTCAATTATATGTTTGTTTTTCTCACTTATATTTTTGAGGTTGAAATGTATGTGTTGTAGATTTATATTTTGTGTTGGAAAAAATTGCCACTGCTATCTAGGGCTGTCAATATTGTTGAAAAAAAGCTGCCCGGTCATCGTGCACTAAACCGCACATAAGTTCATTTCATCTTTTCTGATATTGTTATGTCGTCATAACATTAAAAATCCTCGAGCCAATTTGTTAAGCATGAGCCTGCTGGCATATGGAATTTTTTTTACTCGGGTCGCTATTGGCCCGCGGGCCGGACTTTGGACACCCCTGGTGTAGTGTAATACTGTGATATCCTATGTTAGAAGTGTTAATGTAGTGTAATACTCTGATATCCTATGCTAGAGGTATTAGTATAGTGTAATACTGTGATACCCTGTGTAGCGGTGTTAGTGTAATACTGTGATACCCTATGTTAGAAGTGTTAGTGCTAGTGTAGTGTAATACTCTGATGCCCTTTGTTGTATGAGATGGATGTCTGGTTCAGTGATTAGTTTTATTTCCAGGTACAACTATTTTAATGTTCATATCTCTGAACTTACACCTCCACCCCCCCCCCACACACACACTCAAACAAACACTTATACACACAAACACACACACAGACACATACACACAAACACACAGTTTAATTCTCCGTGCCCTTACCCCACGATATTCTTCTTCCCGAAATTTTCCACCCGACCCCATGTGTGAGCGCTTGACTTATCTGGCGTGAAACAATCTCGAGCGTCTCGTTTGACCGCATTCTTGACCCCCAACTCCTCCCCGGCCTGAACTCGGTGCTTAAATAGTTCATCCGACGTCTGGCACCGTTCATACCTGGCCGACATGTCCGGCCGGTCTCGTCATCCTCACTGGCACCCACCTGGCAAGTGTGTCTGCAGGCTTCACAGTTGCACGCCCGACTTGCTTTAATGAACCCGAGGAGTCTGCGATTTCTTACGATCCGTGAGTTGAATTTCCCCATGCAAACATGAACTGCTCTTAAGTGGATGTTGGCTTAGATTGTAAGTAGAAAGATAATATTCATGAATGTCAACGTAGACACTCTTTAAAAAAATTGTATTTTTCTGTTTATAATTTAAAAATATATAAATATAAACGGGTTATATATCGATTTTAAAACAAAATGTTTAACTGGGATGGATATTTTAAAAAAAAACTATTTCATAAAACTCTAATGCCAATATTTCTCTAGTTATATTTCTATTAACAAAAAAATAGAAAACACTCATTACTTACAAGTGACGTTAATGCTACATTTTCATAATATTATTATTTTTTAAAATAGTTTTTCCCCCCAATAATAATAAGTAGACGCCCCGCGGCGTAGCATACGCCACAGACTTGCTCATGGAGAGTTCTTTTATCCCTTTAATGCAATTTTTTAGGGCGCCTACGGCGCCGACCTTTTTTCAAAAGCCCAACTAACTTGTCCTTGTTTGATCAATACGAAATATTAAACTTTCTGAAATGCACACAAAGTATTTTATAATAGGGGTTGTAGGGCGCCTATGGCGCCCCCTTTGTTTTTTGATTTTATAATTAACCATCATCAAATCCTCTTTTTTGCATTGTTACCTTTTCCAAATTAAAATATCAGCGAAAACAATGACGTCATATAATTTTTTTTTAACAGCGCATATTTAATTTGCACACCTTTTGATTCATTGGTGCAGTAATTTGGTGCGCTGCTTTCTAAAATTAGTATCTGTTGCACATGCAGCTTCTTGTTGCCTCGCAGGGTCCGACCACGAAGAGAATTATATATATTGATAGATGTTGACAGAGGAGTTGATTCCCGGGTCAATGATTGTGTTGTCAGCGCACAACTAGAGAATATCCCGGATACTTTCTGGGCATATCCCGGTTATGTTTTGGGCACACACAGGGCCAGGTCACGCTTACATCTGTACGTTGCGTTGAAACAGGTCACTGTTGGCTACAGGTGAAAGCTTTTAAATAATTTTCCACAAAAACAATCCTGTGATCACTTAGTGACACGGAACTTGTCTTCATGTACACAATAGGTATGTCTCATTGGATCTTCTGTGTATCACGTGTATTTATTGATGTTGTGACTTTATAGTTTTTTTGTGTGCGGCTATCTTATCTTATCTTATCTTATCTTATCTTATCTGTTAAATTCGCTCCTCCTATACAGAAGATTATTCCGTCCTACGCTGCTTATCTATGGTTCGTTTTTAGTCCTGAATTTTTATTAGAGATTTAAATGTTGATAAAGTGTTGGTGTTCCTGGATTCTTCAGGCAACCCATTCCACGCCCGAATTCCGGACGGGAAGAACAAAAAATTTGTATGTGTTTGTTCTTGCAATTTAGCTCTCCGTTAATTGATCTTGTAATTTTCTTCGATGTTTCGTTGTTATTACAGTGTCAATCAAACAGTATTTAAAAATATGAGCTTGAAAATGTATTCATTCATGTGTGTATATGCGCCCGGATGATAAGCGCATAAACAACTTAGTTCTTTCATGACATATTTCAGTTGTGGGATATTTTTTTCTTATACTCATTTTATCTAATAATGATAAAACTTCCGCGTATAAAGTTACTAAAATACACAAAAAGTTATTTCTAAATCTCTTTGAGTTTTTCTGTCTCCAGATTTTTTTAGCACGAAATTGCTGTGTAGTTGCCAGTTAGCAACATTTTGATCTAAGCAAGGCGCTCCATTGAGTGCAGGAACCTCTTGGTTGTGTCCCCTTGTGCACTAAAGGGACGCAACGAAGTAAGGTACAAAACACATGAACGGCGTCTAGGCTACAGGCGGTGGGGAAAAAAAAAGGGGGGGGGGTAAGAATAAAGGTAAATATTTATATTAAAGATCTTACAAACCGTTCAATCTTTTTAAAAACAGCTTTGAATTCTCTTTTTTTTTAAAGTGTTTTCCCCTCATAGTCATATAACACAGTTTATTGGCGTCGATTGGTGTTGATACACTATCGCTCAATACTGGTTCGTATTTACAGCCTTACGAGACGGGTTGTGGCTGGTCAGTGTAGTTTACTTAACATTCCTCCCCCCCTTGACTCTCTTTGATGCGAACAAAATGTGGGTGAGACTGCATTCAGGCTTAGTAGATGGATAACATACTAGTATGTTGTTTTGTGACTCTCCTTGACCCTCCTGTAATCTAGTCCGTGTGTTGCCTCTAGTTGACAACCAACATTTGTGACGCGTGTGTGGTGTTTGGTCGGGAGAGAAAACAACAGGCGCCTCTCTGACAAAAACCGAAAAGTGATTGTCTGCGACTGTGACCAATCGACCTACTTCCTTGGGAGCACGAGTCACGGGTCAAGTGTCCGTCGTGTTGACCGCGGGGACATAATGCCCTTTGTCTCATCGTGGCTTGTCACAACATGGAGCTGAGTATCAACATTTGATACAGGTGTCAAAACTTGGCGTGGCACGCGTACCGCCAGCCCCAGTTTGACATTCGTGTGCCATATCGTTTATGACTTATCGTGTCTTACGCCTTGCTCTGCCCTCTGATTTCATTTAGAGATGAATCCGTTTCATTATTGTTAATCTAATTTGGTCGCTTCGTCAACAGTTTGTTCTTCTACGAGATTGATCTGTAGATCTATTTTAAAATTATCGTGTGATGGATCTACTGATATATCGTGTGATTTCTCTATAGTAATAGGTTTCTTTTTTTGTAGTTGACCTTTTGAACTCTCGATGACTATCGTGTTATTTAATTCTAATTTGAACTACCACTTCATTGGTCTATTACGGGTGATTCATGTGATCGAGCTATTGGTCAATTTTAGGTGATTCGTGTGATCGATCTATTGGTCTATACTTATAGATGATTCATGGGATCGATCTATTGGTCTATTGTAGATGATTCGTGTAATCAATCTATTGGTCTATTTTAGATAATTCGTGTGATCGATCTATTGGTCTATTGTAGATGATTCGTGTAATCGATCTATTGGTCTTTTGTAGATGATTCGTGTGATCGATCTATTGGTCTATTGTAGGTGATTCGTGGGATCGATCTATTGATCTATTGTAGGTGATTCGTGTGATCGATCTATTGATCTATTGTAGATGATTCGTGTGATCGATCTATTTGTCTATTGTAGGTGATTCGTGTTATCAATCTATTGGTCTATTGTGAGACTGTCTTATAATGTATCTATTGTTGTCCTAAACCACCACACAGGACTAAAATATGTCCAGGAAATCACCGACCAAAGAGAAATGGACGTCCCGCAGAGGTTTCTTCCTTCTGACAGTGGTGGTGTTAGCTGACCTCTGTGACGTCACAACGTCCGTCTTGCGACATCACATGAGCTTTGAGGATATCGAAGGTAAAAACTTTAACGTTGAAAACAATAAAAGATTAGAATCAACATGTTACAGTGACGTTTACGTCTCATGAAAGCATCGTATCCAAAATTATTGAATGCTTATGAAACTCAAAATTGAGGATTGCCAGGGCATTTCCCTACAAACGTCAAGAAAGCTGAAAAGCGATAAACCAAAACGGTTTTTAAAAAATATTTTTTTCTTAATAATAATTAATACTAAAATTTGATCCACTCCATTATTTAAACTACAATATGTAAAATATATGAGCACTGAAAGCTACGCAAAATCAACATTGAATGCACACAATATCTTATATTATTAGAGATTTTATCAACTCTCATGTACAAAATATAAACACCATTTGTGAGAAAGGCTAATAAATATTGACTTAATAATATCTTCATTGTTTATACATTACTACCACTATATATCCAACTCCTTTTCTTTTTTTGTCTGTACCAAATGTATTCCCTTTATATACACTTAGGATATGTTTGCTTTACAGATTACAAGGACCACATCTGTTCACGGCCTTGCGGGGACAACGGTCAGCCCATGACCTGCGACTACGACTTCCTCATTGAACACTATCACACACTGACCAAGGCGTGCTGGGAGTGAGTAGTCTTTGTCCAGCATATGTGCTCTCATAGGGGCTCTTATAGGTGCTCTCATAGGTGCTCGCATAGGTGCTCTCATAGGTGCTCTCATAGGTGCTCTCATAGGTGCTCTCATAGGTGCTCGCATAGGTGCTCTCATAGGTGCTCTCATAAGGGCTCTTATAGGTGCTCTCATAGGTGCTCGCATAGGTGCTCTCATAGGTGCTCTCATAGGTCCTCTCTTTGTTTTTCATCAAATAGATGTGCCTAGCCCATAGCAATAGTGTCCAGCATAGACCTAGTGTCCAACATAGACCTAGTGTCCAACATAGACCTAGTGTCCAACATAGACCTAGTGTCCAACATAGACCTAGTGTCCAGCATAGACCTAGAGTCCAGCAGAGACCTAGTGTCCAGCATATACCTAGTGTCCAGCATAGACCTACTGTCCAGCATAGACCTAGTGTCCAGCATAGACCTAGTGTCCAGCATAGACCTAGTGTCCAGCATAGATCTAGTGTCGAGCATAGATCTAGTGTCCAGCATAGACATAGTGTCCAGCATAGTCATACTTTCCAGCATAGACATAGTGTCCAGCATAGACCTAGAGTCCAGCATAGACCTAGTGTCCAGCATAGACCTAGAGTCCAGCATAGACATAGTGTCCAGCATAGACCAAGAGTCCAGCATAGACATAGTGTCCAGCATAGATATAGTGTCCAGCATAGACCAAGTGTCCATCATAGACCTAGTGTCTAGTATAGACATAGTGTCCAGCAGCATAGACCTAGTGTCCAGCATAGACCTAGTGTCCAGTATAGACCTAGTGTCCAGCATAGACCTAGTGTCCAGCATAGATCTAGTGTCCAGCATAGACCTAGTGTCCAGCATAGACATAGTGTCCAGCATAGACCTAGTGTCCAACATAGACCTAGTGTCCAGCATAGACCTAGTGTCCAGCATAGACCTAGTGTCCAGCATAGATCTAGTGTCCAGCATAGACCTAGTGTCCATCATAGACATAGTGTTCAGCATAGACCTAGAGTCAAGCATAGACCTAGAGTCAAGCATAGACCTAGTGTCCAGCATAGATCTAGTGTCCAGCATAGACCTAGTGTCTATCATAGACATAGTGTTCAGCATAGACCTAGAGTCAAGCATAGACCTAGTGTCCAGCATAGACCTAGTGTCCATCATAGACATAGTGTTCAGCATAGACCTAGAGTCAAGCATAGACCTAGAGTCAAGCATAGACCTAGTGTCCAGCATAGACCTAGTGTCAAGCATAGACCTAGTGTCCAGCATAGACCTAGTGTCCAGCATAGATCTAGTGTCCAGCATAGACCTAGTGTCCAGCATAGACCTAGTGTCTATCATAGACATAGTGTTCAGCATAGACCTAGAGTCAAGCATAGACCTAGTGTCCAGCATAGACCTAGTGTTCATCATAGACATAGTGTTCAGCATAGACCTAGAGTCAAGCATAGACCTAGAGTCAAGCATAGACCTAGTGTCCAGCATAGACCTAGTGTCAAGCATAGACCTAGTGTCCAGCATAGACCTAGTGTCCAGCATAGATCTAGTGTCCAGCATAGACCTAGTGTCCAGCATAGACCTAGTGTCCAGCATAGATCTAGTGTCCAACATAGACCTAGTGTCCAGCATAGACATAGTGTCCAGCATAGACCTAGAGTCCAGCATAGACCTAGAGTCCAGCATAGACATAGTGTCCAGCATAGACCAAGAGTCCAGCATAGACATAGTGTCCAGCATAGACCTAGTGTCCAGCATAGACCTAGTGTCCAGCATAGACCTAGTGTCCAGTATAGACATAGCGTCCAGTGTAGACATAGTGTCCAGCATAGAACTAGTGTCCAACATAGACCTAGTGTCCAGGATAGATATTATGTCCAGCAAAGACTTAGTGCCCAGTATAATAGACATATTGTCCATTCCAGGACATAGACCAAGACGTGAAGCTCTCTTTTGTTCAGTCAACTTTGTCTCATTAGGTTTATCCTTGATCTCAATATTTCTTGGTTCAGATATGTAACGACCAATTTATTCTTATTCATTCTTTTCTTTTTCTTTCTTTTTTCTTTTGCATTTCACTCTCTATTACCTTTCTCTGTCGATTTCCTCATCTCTTTATCTTCTATCCTCTGTATTTTCCTCTTTTCGCCTTTCTACTCAAAGCTTTTCCTCCTCTCTTTTACACACTCTCTATACATTCTGTTCTCGATACATTTGCTTCTCTCTATACAGTCATACATTTTGTACTCCCTTCTGTTTCCTCCTGTATCTAATTAGGCCGATGGTAGACACCGCGTAACGCGCGGTGTCCACTCAGTTGGGTGGATGACACGCAATACACAGTCTGTTTATTTTGGTATACCCAGTCCACCTTAATAGCTTAAAATTTATTTTTAAAAAGATTTATGATTTTAAAATTAATTTGGTAAAAGCAAAGAGAACGGTGCGCTCGATAAATCATATTTTTGGTTGCTATATTATTATTATATTTGTTGTTTTTTCTATTTAATTTAATTTAATTTAAAAATAGACAACTAAACCTAACCCAGACCCTAAAACTGAAACTACAACCTTAAAAAAAAAGACTCAAACGAAACTCTTTTTAAATCCCTTATATTAACTTCGCGGCCGTCTCTCTCTCTCTCTCTCTCTCTCTCTCTCTGTCTTGGGCTCGGCGGGCGGGCGGAAAAACAGAAGTCGAAAATGACCCACTTCCCATGATCCGATCGAACTGAAATTTGGCACACGGACCCGTCTGACCTAACAATGCATCGTATCAAAATTTCAGATCGATCAAACGTACCGTAATTAAATTAATGCATTTTAGTTTATCTATATAAACTATATGTAGAGGTCACTATCGTTTACATTTTACGGGTCACTTGACTTCAGGCCAGCCACCGGTGTGAACACGTCTCGTGCTTAAACCAGGTGAAGCGGCGTGCTTTTGTTTACATTTGGCGTTTCACGGTGAATTTTCCCCAGCGATCGGTGACAAGACCTTTCCCCTCTCCCACCCCCACCCCACCCTTTTTGGGTTAAAAGCAAAGGGGAGTAAAGACAGATTCAGTCTGTAGATATTTGTAAATACTTTAAGTTCTGTCTCATATATAAGGGATTTATAGTCAAAAACTTTGTTTTTACGGGTTTGTTTTATTCTATTTTAATTTAAAAAATAGACAACTAAACCTAACCCAGACCCTAAAACTGAAACTACAAATTTAAAAAAAAAGACTCATACGAAATTCGAACCGCCACCTAGAGTTCAAGAATCTAATGTCCTAACCGTGAGACCACAGAAGCTCATGTACCGATTGAATTTTTAAAAATCTTATAAATAAATAAAACAAACCCGTAAAACAAAGTTTTTGACTATAAATCCCTTATATATGAGACATAACTAACAGTATTGATTATTTTCAAACATTTACAGACTGAATCTGTCTTAACTCAACTTTGCATCATAACCCTAGTGGGGGGGAGGGGTGGGTGGGGGGGGAGAGGGGAAAAGTCTGGTCACCGATTCGCTTGACCGAGCTCAGAGTGACACGTAAAATGTAAACAAAAGCGCACCGTCGCTTCGTTGGGTCGCCTCAATGCGTCAGCTCAAAACTTTCACGTGGCAAAAAAACAATAACAAATCGTGAAT
This sequence comes from Ampullaceana balthica, assembly GCA_944989445.1. NCBI lineage: Eukaryota > Metazoa > Mollusca > Gastropoda > Lymnaeidae > Ampullaceana > Ampullaceana balthica. The sequence goes on along the minus strand of CALYLW010002216.1, from coordinate 74,492 downwards.
TTAAATTACATACCTCATATAAGGATAAACTAAAAATGCATTAATTTAATTACGGTACGTTCGATCGATCTGAAATTTTGATACGATGCATTGTTAGGTAGACGGGTCCGTGTGCCAAATTTCAGTTCGATCGGATCATGGGAAGTGGGTCATTTTTGACTTCTGTTTTTCCGCCCGCCGAGCCCAAGAGAGACAGAGAGAGAGAGAGAGAGAGAGACGGCCGCGAAGTTAATATAAGGGATTTAATAAACAAACCCCGTAAAAACAAAGTTTTTGACTATAAATCCCTTATAGATGAGACATAACTAAAAGTATTGATTATATTCAAACATTTACAGACTGAATCTGTCTTAACTCAACTTTGCATCATAACCCTAGTGGGGGGGGGGAGGGGTGGGTGGGGGGAGAGGGGAAAAGTCTGGTCACCGATTCGCTTGACCGAGCTCAGAGTGACACGTAAAATGTAAACAAAAGCGCACCGTCGTTTCGTTGGGTCGCCTCAATGCTCAAACTTTCACGTGGCAAAAAAACAATAACAAATCGTGAATTAAAATTACATACCTCATATAAGGATAAACTAAAAATGCATTAATTTAATTACGGTACGTTCGATCGATCTGAAATTTTGATACGATGCATTGTTAGGTAAGACGGGTCCGTGTGCCAAATTTCAGTTCGATCGGATCATTGGAAGTGGGTCATTTTCGACTTTTGTTTTTCCGCCCGCCGAGCCCATGAGATGATGAGAGAGAGACAGAGAGAGAGACAGACAGAGAGAGAGAGACGGCGGTGAAGTTAATATAAGGGATTTAAAAAGAGCAAAATGTGACGTCACGTTTACGCGACACCCAAGCTTTACAGTGGATGGCGCGCATTGCGCGGTGTCTACCCACTTCGATCTAATTAATCCTCCGCTCTCTTTCCTTCTTTTTTTCTCTCTTTGCCCCTCTAGCTATTTCCTCCACTTTTTCATTCCCTCTCTAATTTATTATATCTCTATATTTTTTTCATTCTATTTCTTTGTATCTTATTTCTTCTCTCTATTTCTTACTCTTTATTTCCATCTATATCTTGGTAAATCACTCTCTGTATTTCTAAAAAAAAATTAAAATTACCTTTTGTTTACTAATTCCTTATCTCATTAAATGGTCTCCTCTTTATTTTTAAAAAAATTAATTCTAGGATTATCTTTAGATCAAACAATACACGATTAAGAATTAGATTGGACTCGATGTAAAAAAATATAAAGGGTAAATAAAAATTTAAAAAAGCAAATTGTGTCTGTTGACGAAACAAATCACTTGGCATCAGAGATTCCAATATTATGTTCTTACTGTTTTCGTTGTTTTTCTTCTAAATTTTAAACTTTAAAATTATATGAAAGTAGTTTATAAACACCTTCAGACTCATTACATAGCAATGGTAAAGTATTTTTCTATGGTTTATAAAATTGAAAGTGACGCCGGTCCATATTTCTTCCATTGTCTTCAACAGTTGTCCTCAAAGCGCCGATATGTGCTCACGTCCACATTGTGTGCCTGCAGACGGCGGACTTCGGGGAATCTTAACGGTCAATCGTATGATGCCTGGTCCTTCAATACAAGTGAGTGGCATACATACATCCTCTGGTTGAAAAGTTATTATAACAGTCAATCGCGTAATGCCTTGTCCTTCTACGTTAGTGATTGACAAACATGGATTGGTTGAAACGTTATTTTAATGTTCAATCATATGATGCCCGAAGCTTCTATGTAGGTCAATGATAATTATACATGCATGATTTGGCTCAAACGGAGATAAAACATTCAGTCGTATGATTGATAACTGGAGCTTCTAGATCAGGGGGTTCAAGCCTTTTTTGCCAAGAGTGCCAAATTCCATTTAGTAAAAAAAAATATGTGGGGCTGATTAAGATAATAAACAAAATGTACGTACGTTAAAGCGACAAATGTTCTTTCTGCATCCCTCCCCAGGTGTGTGAGTATGACGTCATACGCGTTCGGGTCCACAACAAGATGGAGAACTCTGAGGGCACCGCCATCCATTGGCACGGGATCCTGCAGCAAGGCTCTCCTTATATGGACGGCGTCTCCATGGTAACCCAGTGCCCCATCCCCGCCCATTCAGCCTTCACCTATGTGTATGTTGTATTACTTTTCTTGCGTTTACTAATTTAGAACTTTTGCAAGACGATGCATGGATTGGTGGAGCTAATTTTATGTCCCCTGGCCAAACACCAATCAAAGTCAGAAAATAAATTAATGGGTCATCGATAAAGAGCGAAGCAAAATTAATTCCCAATGGTTGTTTGTTCGTGAATTTATGTGTGTGTGTGTGTGTGTGTGCCTGTGTTCGACAAACACACAAAACACTGGACCAGAAACTATAAATAATTTATTGTTTGAATTCTTGAATTCAAATTTTATAAATTTAGTAAATCACTTGCACTATACTTTTCCTAGAATTCATATTATTAAAAAGATATTCAAATCTTGACTCAAGACGAACCCTAACGTATGCCAAAATACATTGAATCGTTGAAATGTAACAAAAACAAATTGGCGAATTTACAAAAATTAAGATTTAGCATTTGGATATAAATATGGCAGATAATGGATCACAACCATTGTAATGATTTGCATAGTTAAAGTAATAATTGATGAAAATGTTACTTCTTAATTCATCGCATGTATGCCAATCACCTAACGGACATCTTTTAGAGTCTACAAGCTAATTACATTCAATTCCAACCCCACCCCCCTAAACAAACGCCCTTGTAGTTTCAATGCCAGCACCCCGGGCACTCACTTCTGGCACGCCCATTCTGGACTCCAGCGCGCTGACGGCTGTACGGACATCTTGTCATACGTCAACCGCCAAGCCGAGAGGCTCACCGGGGCTTCTACGACCATGACCTTCCCGAGCACGTCATCGTCGTGAACGATTGGTGGCATCGGGACTCTCCGTCCAGCTTCGCCCAGCATCACCATGGCGACGGGGACAACAAACCGAGCTCCGTGCTTATCAATGGTAAGCGTGTGTTAAGATAGCATGATGTCAATTATTAGATAACACAGTCATTAACGCTAACATAGAAACATTGGCGAACACCAAAAAAGTCACTAGCTGGGCCTTGCAAAGGAAAAGTTAGACAAAAAGTAAAACATTATTTTCGGGATGGGCGAGAATCTTCAAAAATTAAGAATTCCTGCCTGAGACACTCAAGCAATTGTGTACAATTTCAGTTTCTAAAAAAAAAGACGAAGGTAGAAAAAAAAGAAGATTTTTTAAAGTTGAAAACTCAATTATTCAAGGCGGTGAAAAGCATTAAATTGGCTGGTTTACATTCATGCTATTCCTTCGAGTCTTTTTTCCCCATTCTGTTTCTGTCTTGTATAGGGGGCTAAAGGGTATAGGGGGAAGTATTGAAATCCTGCAAAAAAATTGAAAACGAGATTTCGGCAAATCTGCCTGTTTTACACCTTCTCGAGTCGGAAAAACCCCAGTTTTACAACCTTGTGTCTATGTGTGTGCCTCTGTCTGTGTGTTTGTGTCAATGTGAACACAGTAGTTACATTTTATTTCAGTAGACGAAACTTTATACCAGAATATTACATCCTATAATAATATTTGTATCATTTTTAAAACGATTTCTGGTAACCGGAATTTGTACTTTGCAACGTACTGCAAGTGACATCCCAGCCCTGACTGTTATATATGAATTATCGAGAAAGTTAAGGGGAGCACACTCCCGCTTTATTCACCTTCTTATTAACCCAAACACCTTCGTTTTTTTTTCTTCTTGAAAGTCCTTTAGTTATGCGCTATGAAAAATCGGAATGGATTGGAACCGGTGCAATAAGCGTAAATTATTTTCCGTTTTTGGTTCTATTTAAAGTTAAACGTTACATTTACACATTAATATACGTATTAACAAACACAGCTTCATTGAAGAAATTCCATATGATTTCTTTCATCTCCTCCACCCCATAATATCTGACGCAGTCTGGGGCTGTTCAAACAAAATACCTTTTTTGTTAAATTTTTCTCCAGCATCTCTTTTACTGTTTTTACAACTGTATTGATAAAATATGAATTTCGGTTTTTGTCATTATGCATTTATACATATTTAAAAGTTAGTAATTTCATTTTCATCCTAATATTATTCATGTAAAAAGTTCAAAAAGAAAAAAAAATCATATAGAATACTTTCAAAGAGTGGTTGGAAAAAGTGTGTCATTTAATAGTTCTTTAAAAATTTCTTTCTAAAAATATAAATGTTCTACTCTACGAGATCATATCATTTTAGTGAAGTGGAGGACAAAAAAATATTGTATTAAATTCAGATGGAAATTTTTTAAAAGTCGGCACATTCTTCGGCACATATTTAATTCTTCCAAGAAAGTTAACTTTGTTAAAATAAAAAATCTTTCATATGCTAAAAAGTATTCAAGAGTGCAGCGAGTTATCTCTGTTTTCATTCTTATTTATACACTAGGTTGCGCTGGGGCGCCGTGGCGCTTACGGCGCCCACTTTTTTCAAAAGCCCAACTAACTTATCCTTGTTTGATAAATACTTAATATTAAACTTACTGAAATGTACACAGAGTATTTTATAATAGGGGTTGTAGGGCGCCTACGGCGCTCACTGCAGCTGTAGGGCGCCTACGCTTTTTGTGTGTTAAAAGCCCAAGTAACTTATCCTTGTTTGATAAAAACGAAATATTAAAACTTGCTGAAATGTACAATAAGTATTTTATAATTATAAATCCTCAATTCCTATTTTTAAATCGTTCCCTTTTCAAAAATTAAAATATAAGCTAAAACAATGACGTCAGATAATATTTTTTTACGGTGCGTCTTTAATTTATAATTATATGCGGACACCTTTTTGCGCGCCTTCCGATGCACGCCTTGTATTAAAATATAAGCTCAAAATGACGTCATAGCGCTACGGATCCTTCCATTGAATTGGGCTATTATATTGTTTTCAACATTAACTAAATGACTGTCAGGGAAATATTGTAGGTTAATGGGGTTTTCCCGATATATGAATGTTTATACATTTTGCGCATTGCATTGAACACTACGTAAAATGAGAAGATATGACGCGATATGGTACACGTGACTTAAGGACGGTTTGGGAGTAGATAGTCAGTTAGAAGATTGCTGTTGTTGTGTGTGGAAGGACATTGTTGTATGATATTTACCTTATGAATGTTCTGATGGTGTTGCAGTTTTATTGAGTTTTAGCCTGTCCTTTTTGGTCATGCAATTACCCAGAACAACAACGTAACAATGGCTATGTAATGAAACAGATAAAATTAAATATATTTCACAATCGGATTTTTTATGAAGATTTACATGCTCGTTTCTGTGGCTCTGATGCAATGCCGGCATTTCGGGTCCCTGTCGCCATCTAGTCGGCTAACCACGCTGCTCTTAACTTGACAGGTAAAGGTTTATTCAACGGACTCCGCAACCCAAGAACTGGCCTGAACATCACCACGCCGAGAGAGGTGTTTAAGGTGACCCCAGGGCAAGAGGTACAGATTCCGAGTAGCTAGCAACGGAATACTGAACTGTCCGCTCATGATGTCGGTGGACAATCACAGCATGGAGATCATAGCGACTGATGGCCAACCCGTCCGGCCCCTGGAGGTGGCAGCCTTTAATATATTTGCTGGTGAGAGGTAGGTGACTATCAAGGTCGAAAGACAAGGTCTTTGGGTTCTGGTTCTATTGCATTGTTACCTGTATTTAGGTGATGGTGAAATGATCTAGCGTTCCATAAAGTTGTATGCCGAATTAACTGTTTTAGCGCTAATTGAAGCTTCTTGAATTACCACTGACACAAAACTGTTACATTTCAGATACGACTTTGTACTTACAGCCAACCAGAGCGTCGGCACTTACCTTTTCAGAGTTCAGGGTCTGTTGGATTGTGGGCCAAGGTTCAAGGACGCTCAGCAGACCGCCATTTTGGTGTACGACGGAGCAGAGTTCAATTCCTCTTTCACCACTCCCGCCCCTGCTATAACTGGAAAGGTGGGTCAGTGTTAAGCCCGTGTCTAATCCCGGATGACCATTCGTTGCACGCAGTCATTCTCACAACAGAACTAAATTTATCATGCTTAAATTCGGTCACGTTTTGTTTTTCCCCATTTTCACAGATGACGTGCTTTATTTTTAAAATGTCAAATTTAAAAACAAAAAAAATCGTATACAGATCCTGAACCCAATAAATTCAAGGGCGTCACCGACAGAGATCCCTGTGAGTGACCTGAGAGCAATGGCGGAGGATGACCCAGCGCTCACCAGAAAACCTGATCGGACGATTGTGGTGGCCATGGACTTCAAGGTCATCGACAATCCCAGGTTTCACAACACTGCGCTGTACTCCACCAGAGATGTAAGGAGTTCATATATTTTTTCCTGACGTAACTGTGGTAACGATATTGCATGAAACAAAGCGATCCGGGGTAGTTGAGGGATTATATGTGTCAGCGATGCATGGGTGAAAGAAGAATCTTTAGATATAAATTTTAAACCTAAAAATTAGTAATTTAAGTTAATTTTATCTCTTTAAAAAGGATATTCTATCAGGAACACATACACAAATTTTTGAAATTATATTATTTTTTAATTTGTAGTGCATAATGGAAAAACATATTTTTAGAACATAACACTGTATTCCAAGCGGCTCTTTATTTATCGACTGCTGGTCCCGACCCTTTCAGTCAACGTTGTATGATCATTTACTGCCTATCATGCGTCAAGGGAATAATTTGACCAGTCGGTTCTTGCTGTTGTATTACTGTAAGCTAGGGACAGTCCTGGTTTTCGATTGCTGTCCGAGGTTATGATTTGGTTGTATGTTATGTTTAAATTTTAGACCTATTCTCTAGACATCTGTTTAAATATTCTCGTTATTGGCATAAAAGTTTTGAGTTTACAATGCCTGTGCAAACGGTTCTTGTTAGAGTTTTTTTCTTTTTTTTATATTTGATAAATTGGAACATTTGGTAGCAAAAAGGTGTCAACTTTCATTTTCAACTTTAACATATTCTAAATGTCATAGCTACGTTTTTTTAAAATGCCGATAAAATGTTACGATTTAATTTGAATACTAAGAACAGGCAAATTAAAAAAAATAAATTCTAAACTTTAAAAGAAAATATACTCGTACTCTATCAAAGACATGTTACCATTACATTGCTTTACATGTATTAGGTGAAACAAGTCTGTACTGAAAGTATTCTCAAAACTTAGAAACAGGATTCGCATTAAACTTTCGTGAATATTAAATAGATTTATTAAGTAATTAAGTTACATTTTTATGCTTATCCCCACTTGTGCACAATCTTTCTTGACACAATGCGCTTCAAATCATTTTAAAATACTTCTTCTTTGCGCGTTTAATTTTTTAATATTTTTTTAAAAAAAATATTTTTTGAAAAGTGAAGAAATTATTAAAGTTATAATAATTAAAACGTCCATTTTGAAATAGAAAACAATAATAAATCATAAAACTATTTTGTAATTAAACAACCCAGTAAAAACAAAGTTTTTGAATATAAATCCCTTATATATGAGACATAACTAAAAGTATTTATTATGTTCAAAAGTGAGAAACATTTACAGACTGAAACCGAAATTATCTCCCTTGGCTTTAAAACTAGGTCAAATCTAGCAGACGACGACTAAACATTCTAAATAGTGATTTGTATAGATAAACTAAAAATGCATTAATTTAAATTACGGTACGTTCGATCGATCTGAAATTTTGATACGATGTATTGTTAGGTGAGACGGGTCCGTGTGCCAAATTTCAGCTCGATGGCTTCACTGAAAGTGGGTCATTTTCGACTTTTGTTTTTCCGCGGGCGGACGGGCGAGGGACGAACGACGATTGAGATGGCGGTGAAGTTAATATAAGGGATTTAAAAATGTAAAATTAAAATGTAAATGACACGTCTTGAAACGCAATATTTGAACTGTTTCTTATATTAAACAATAAAAATATTTTATGAAGTTGCTGTTAATCATCTTTTTTTTTAATTCAAAAATTTAACCCCCCCCCCACCCCCAAAATGTCCTTGTTAGTTTCTTATAGGGAACAGACAACTCCAGACACCTCAGATGAATGACATATCAAACATGCTGCCCTCCTCACCTCCCCTGTCTCAGTACGAGGACTTACTCCAGGTGATTGTTACATGTCGATAATCATGGAGAGATTTTTACATTCCACGATCATGACAGACATAAACAAACATTTACAATCAGATCTCAATATGCTCATATGGTCTTTCAGCTTCAATTTCAGTTTGTGCTTGATGCACGTGCACGCCACACACACTCAAGCGCTTACGCACACACATATAGTCATGTTCATTTGCGATTTTACACAACAAAATTAATTTGACGCTTAGGTTCTTCTGAAAATAGAAATTAATTATACAAAATTACTCATCTAAGATCGTACATTTATTAGCAATAGCAAATCATTTTACATCTGTGCAATGAAGTATTGACGGTGCTATATTGATGCATAAAAAAGCATTGATGGGAGGGGGTACCTCAGTGCTCAAGCGAGAACCGCTGCGTTAATTTAGATTGTACTTTCGATACCTCTGTTCTGTTTAGAAAAAATGTATTTATTTATCCTCTCCGTTGCAAAAGAGTTCCAAACAATTTTAACATTCATTAAAATATTGTTCGTATTTGACTTTTGGCTGATGACAATCAATATTGACTGACTGATGAAAAGAATCAATATTGACTTTGCCTGATGACACAATCAATATTGACTTTGACGTCTGTCTTTGATTTAAGTCGATGACGTGCAACAACGACACCGTGACGTCAGATTGTTCGGTGGAGTTCTGCGAGTGCGTGCACCTGTACAAGCTCAGGCTCGATGACGTCGTAGAGGTCATACTGGTGGACCAGGGTCACATCTGGGACGCCAATCACCCCACCCACCTGCACGGTCACGGCTTCAGGGTGCTGGCAATGGACAGGGTCAGTGGCTATTTGGCTAAGTAAATGATTGCCATAGAACATTAATTTAATTACATGAAATATTAAAATGACAGATCGTTCATCTATCAATTTCTTTAATGAGTTATATATTCTAAGTGCTAGACAAAAGATGAGGATACGCTAATTTATTTTATTTTTTAGCTGGCGTCATCCATTTATGCTAAAAACGTCACGGACTTGGACGCCCGGGGAGGAATCACGAGAAATCTGCACAACGCTCCCATTAAAGACACAGTGACAGTTCCCGACGGCGGCTACACCATCCTTCGATTTCACGCCAACAATCCAGGTATCTGAGAGCCAGGCGCCAGAAAGTTCGGCAGTCTTAGTCCTGAGCTAAGAGTAGAATATTGAAATACATCGAACTACATGATTCGTTAGTCAACACGAAGGTTTTGCCAGAATAAAATTGGGAGCGGTTGTGATTCAAAATTTAAAAATGTTCAGAAGAGTAGGGAAACGAGTGAGCAGTGCACCTGGAAAGTAGATGGTGGAGCGGGGGTTGGAAATGTGAAATTTGGAACAAGATGTTTGTTACTTAAATGCAATTGTTTCGGCACGTACATTCGACAGATAGGTAGTCCACGTACTACCACCGCTATCTTAGTGGTCATTTCTATGCGCCATTAATGGATATGTTTGTGTCTTTAGGGCCTATCTATAAATATATATCTATACCAATGTATGTATTCAAGTGTTGTTGAGGCTAAGGGGTAGTGCGTGCAATTTTAATAACAATAACACGTTTGTTGAAGTGTTGCATCAGCTTAATGTTGTCTCCACACACATAAAATCCTTTTTGATGGTTTTCGAAGTAAAAGACTCCAGTGCGTCTTTGCGACTGTCTTATTTTTTTTATCGCAGATGCGTAGCTATATATAGGATATTTTGCGCCCGGATACACCCCATAAAATTGGCCTACACTCCCCATTATTTTATTATCCTTGTTCACTTGTTATGATTAGACATGGCAAGTGACATTTTGGCGCCACTCTACCTCGGTAATCAGGGACATATTTTGTATCCCCGACCCCTTGCTACGCCTCTGTTTTAAATTTCTTTTAATTTGTTCTGCCTCATTCATTTTTAAGCATTCAGTTTATCTGAAAAATAAAAAAGAAACCTCAACGTTTGTTTGGTAATCATTCCTGCATTTAAAAAAATGAATCTAACGCGAATTTTTCTTAATTTTAAAACAATTATAAATTCTTTGTGCTTCTGAGGAAATGACTCTGAAACGTAACCCCATTCCTCCCCTCCCCAGGCATCTGGTTCTTTCACTGCCACGTGGAGTACCACGTCGAGATTGGCATGGGACTACTCTTCCAAGTCGGGGAGCCGGAAGATTTCCCGCCAGTTCCTCATCGGTTCCCGACTTGTGGGAGCTGGGAGCCGGAAATCCCCCACGTGACCGACATCAAAGCCTGCACGAGGTCGTCTGTGACGTCAAACGTGAGGAAACCTAAACATCTGACGTCATTTGTTGTAGCAATTTGTTTACTCTCGACCCTTCTCATATCACTGCACACGGCGGCGCAGAGTCCAGCACTCGGCTTTTAGATCTTCTAAATGAGATGGCCTGTAGACTGTGATTCGTCTTAAATATCGGTGGTTCTAAATTTGCGTTGCCAATCAAATCGTGATAAAAAATCTTAAATGCAAATCACTTTATTAAGTGTATATATATTTAAAAAAAAATTCTTGCTTGCATTTAGCTTTGATCGATATTTACGACTTAATTCCATTGTTTGTTGTCAAGATCAATATGAACTTGTTAATATAAATTGTTGGTTAAAGAAGACCTTGTTCATACCTATTATTAGATTTCCATCCTTTTGTGGTCATGGTGACCTAATCGGATCCATACAGGACTAAAGCAGCACATGCTCAATCAATTAAACCAGAAAATATATTTTTGTTTTTGTATAACAAACGATATATAAATATATTTATAAAATGTACATACATACGTTGTAATATATTAGGCTATGAAATAGTAGTAGGATGTGTTAATGCATACCATTCACTTTCAGAAGATTATCCTTATTGCTATTTATTATTTAGTTTTGAATGATCATTAGAATGAAATCTGAAATGTCATTTCAATCTGAAATTTTAGGTAACTGGTTAGGTTTCATCCATTACACATATTGCAAACGTGGACCTCAATGGCAAGATTTAGAAAACAAATGCACTGCCAGACTGATGTGTCACTTGCACTGCCAGACTGATGTGTCACTTGCACTGCCAGACTGATGTGTCACTTGCACTGCCAGACTGATGTGTCACTTGCACTGTCTGTGCAGCAATGTTGTACGTTGTACCACTATTCATTAGTAAGATAAAATAATGCAAGGAACTTTTTTATGACATCCCAGATTATTGACATTATCACAGAGGTAATTGTGTACAAATGTTAAATATAGTACAATGATACTAGAGGCTAAATGTGGTACAATAATAGTACAGGTTCAATGTGGTAGGATAATACTACAACTTAAATGTGGTGTACAATACTACAGGTTAAATGTGGTACAATACTACAGGTTAAATGTGGTACAATACTACAGGTTAAATGTGGTACAATACTACAGGCTAAATGTGGTACAATACTACAACTTAAATGTGGTACAATACTACAGGCTAAATGTGGTAAAATACTACAGGTTAAATGTGGTACAATACTACAGGCTAAATGTGGTACAATACTACAGGTTAAATGTGGTACAATACTACAGGCCTAATGTGGTACAATAGTACAGGTTAAATGTGGTACAATACTACAGGTTAAATGTGGTACAATACTACAGGTTAAATTTGGTAAAATACTACAAGCTAAATTTGGTACATATACTACAGGTTAAATGTGGTACAATACTACAGGCTAAATGTGGTACAATACTACAGGCTAAATGTGGTAAAATACTACAGGCTAAATTTGGTAAAATACTACAGGCTAGATTTGGTACAATACTACAGGATAGATGTGGTACAATACTAAGGCTAAATGTGGTCCAATACTACAGGCTAAATGAGGTATAATACTACAGCATAAATGTGGTACAATACTACAGGCTAAATGGGGTCCAATACTACAGGCTAAATGTGGTTGAATGATACAATAGGTTAAATGTGGTACAAGAACAATGATACAATAGGTTAAATGTGGTACAAGAACAATGATACAATAGGTTAAATGTGGTACAAGAACAATGATACAATAGGTTAAATGTGGTACAAGAACAATGATACAATAGGTTAAATGTGGTACAAGAACAATGATACAATAGGTTAAATGTGGTACAAAGATAAACATTCCTCTACGGTTGATCAATTATCAATTCTAGTTTATCAGATTCCATATCAGCCTTTGATAAAATGTTCAATATTGTAATGTTTGTAATTGAATGCCTGATTGAGCTGTTGATGTAAATTCCTCATTTGACTTGTAAATGAAATATAGATGAAGATTTTTGCAGTTTGTAAATTTACAGATTTTAGTCGAGTATTTAAAAAAAAATTGTATAACTTAAAAACAAATTATTACCTTTTATTAGTGTTGTGATATAGTTTGGTACATTATTTAGTAAATAATATGTGAGAACAACAAAAGGTTAAAATTGTTTAAAACTTTGATGGGAATGTTCTCTTGAAATCTTAATCTCTTGAATGTCAAGTTTATTTTTACATTCTGTTTTCTATGTACTTCAAATACTCAACTGCATAAGACATCGAGTTTGATATTAAAGTTTTATTTTTACACACATGACTTGTTAACTTTGAATATAAATTATCTAGCTATGATTTATTCTCAGCTATTATTTTAGAATATGATATTTTCATTTTTAATTATTCCTTAAAAATTCATGAGACAAAAGTTAAAATTTACAGAAACCATTTCCAAACCGCTTGTGATGGTAGTATGCGAAAACAAATTATTTTTTTAAAGATTCTCATGTCAAGCTTGTTATTAAACTATAAACACTATTTTTTTAAAGAAATTCTGTTACAGCCGCCAAGATTTAGCTGGCTTGAAACACTGTACCTCCCGTGACATGACAACACTTACTGGACAGCTGGCCAATGAACTGATGTATTTCCAATGACATAACAGCAGTGTAAGAAGTACGTAACTGAAATCTTACACAACGAGACACTTAATTTATAATAAAACTAGCGTATCACCCGTCAAAAATGACTTAAGTTTTCAAAATAAATACACATCAGATTAAAAAATAAAGTAATACAGAACTTTCATTTATTTTATATATTTTTATTTGATGCATTTATTATCATACTGAACAATTTTATGAGGAACGTTCAAAAAAGAGTTATTTTTGGTGCAGTAATTTTTGGTGCGCACTATTGAACAAATCAGCATTACATCCAAGAAGCATTACATCCATTACGGGAATTATGTATGTTGATAATTAAAGAGCAGACCCATGTTTTAGAAAGAAATGTATTTAATATTTTGAATGTAATTCTTGGGTAATCCCAAGGTAATCTGATGAAGCAGTTTAAATACACTCTACAGCAAGGCAGCAGGCGAACTTGAGTGACATTTTTATTTTTAAAATAAAAACTCAATGAATTTATTTTCTCATTAATTTTAATTCTTAGTGTTACCAGTAGTCAAAGTTTGCAGCATGAAAAATCGTATACCTTGAGGTAGAGAGTCTGATATGATCAATTACCTCCCATGTCAGCCCTATGAATAGAGAGTCTGACACTATGATCAATTACCTCCCATGTCAGCCCTATGAAGTTTAAATAGGAAATTAGATGTGACTTTTGACATAACATATGGCATAACATTTTACTCTTTATTCAAAAAGAGAGGATTTGAAATTATGCACTTTTTCAGAAAAACAAACAAACAATGACTTGGAATAAAACCAGTTGGGTTTTATCTGCCTTACCTCTCACAAAATAAATCATACTGACCTTAAATACTATCATTGTGTAGCATTGACTAGCATTGATCAAATATCTAGATACATATAGCAGCCAATGCTTTGTGCTTCTCATTCTCATTGAGAGACACACTTATAGCCATGTCAATAATATTGAGCTACAATTTAATGTTTAATATAGAAAATTTAATTAATACAAAAATTAATAGCTATGTTAAGAACGCATTATTAAAATTAAGGAGTCTTCAAAAACGGTAGAGCAACCCCTGAAAATTTCTAAAAAATAGTAACAAAATAAATATAATTTTAGACAAAAGAATATTTTTTCTAAAATTTTAAGTAATCTCGACACTAGTTATTGTTTTTATATTCTTAACTATTGATCCATTGTCCAATTTGGACAAGAATATCTTGCCGTGCTTTGACCAGCTGTGGTGGGTCATCAGGTGAGTCAGGATACATATTAGCACAGTGGGCAGTACCTGTAAACAAGTTGAAGAAATTTAACTTTTTTTAATATTAATCTCAGCAAAACTAAACTGAATGGCTGAAAAATAACCCAGAAATTAATATCATGGAGATTTTGAACACCAATCTGAGGCATGCGGGTTCAATTACAATTTTTGAGGTGATTATTTGAAGTTGTTGTTGTTCAAATTTTTTAGATATATAACTTGATTGACAAAATCTAAATCAATGTGATGTATGGTAGTCATTAGGTTTAAAATACCTGATAGGAAAATCAAAGTGTAACTCACCATTTATAAAAATAGCTCTGGCATCAGGACCCAGATCTGCGATGACTCCGAGAGCATGCCAAGGATCAATTGAACCATTGGGGAAAATAACTTTGGAGATTTTTATCCCTAGTGCTCCATAATCAGCATTTGACCTCTTGACAGCGTCATTGATTAAAGTTTCATTGAAGTTTGCCCCAAAGATATCTTGACATTGTTCTAACCAAAACCTGAACAAGAAAGTTCAAAATCAATTTTTTTGGTTAAATTGGTAATTTAATAATAGAAAGACAACTTTAAAAAGAAGACTTAATTAAAATTTTATTTTTAAAAAACCTGAAAAGTAGAAAATAATCTAACATTTTGAAGCAAATTACACAAAAGTACAATGAATAAAGGGATTCATATTTTCCATTTATTCAGAGTGAGGTTTAAAAACAACTTGAATTTATGGGTTCCGTTTCATTATGGATTCATGGAAAAATTATTTATATAAGCTCCAATTAATATTGGCTCCGAATGTCAATTTTTTAAAAATTTAACTTTGCAGGAATAGTTTAACCAAACCTATCTTAATAAGTAATAACTTCTGCTGATTTTTCAATTTTGACAAGCTACAGATTCCTTACTCAATGGGGAATCCATGACCAAAAGGTTGGTTCTCATAATCCGATGACTGGTAAAATGCGAATTCAGTACACGTTTGATACGTCCATTGACGTCCTTGAAGGAAAAAATGGGATTTAATTTGGAAAATAACCATTGGGTGAAACTGCTGCCGACATTTCATTTTGCCTAGTCTCACAAATTGACAATAATTTTATATGTTAATATCAAAATGTTAACACGTGCCTTACAAACATGCATTTCTTTAAGGGGTCAAATATGAATTACATGTATATTACAGATCTTTGACAATGTATTATTAGGAATTGAATGTGATTAAAATTTGTGATCATGAGCCCTAGGGAGGTGGAGGTGAGGACCAAATTCAAGTAAAGAGGCTTAAGGTAATTTTTAGAAGCCCCAGTTAAACCTTAAAATGTATATTGGAGTTTAAAGTAATTACAATCCATGATTTTATAATTATACATCAGGCTAGGATTAAGTTATAAAGAAATTGTTTAAGACCATTTGTAAGGTTTTAGCATACATTTTTTTTTATCACACATATGTTTTAATATCTTATTTTCTAAAGCTATAATTCATTAAAATTCGACTGTAAAAAGTTGTAATGAAAAATACAAAATTTTATCATTTACTAAAGGACAACAAAATATATACTTAAGGGAAGTAACATGTTTACATTCTGATAAGGTTTATGAGTGCAAAGGAATAGTTAAGTTATATTAATTTATTTTTAAGACTTACCTCCCTCAGCTGCCCCTGAACTCCATGAAGTTCCTCTCAAAGTCTCGATCATTTTATCATACTTGAAATCTTGGCATGTTTGTGAATATGCATCCAACAGTAAATTGTTAACCTTTAAATTGATAATGAAACCATAAAGTCAGTTTCAAAGTAAATAGCACAAAAAAAAAGAACTGTTTTCTTTAACTAGTATGGCGCTACTAAAATAAAGATTTCATGCATCGGGTTGTTAGTACATTGACAGATAGCAGAGAGCACCAATTGCTAAACAATCATCACACAACTACAGTATTTACTTATCACTGGCTGATCAAAATCGACCCAACAACCCAAAATGAATAACCCCACAAACATTAATGTGTATATTTGTGCTGTTGACTAAGATCTAGTGCTTGATGTTTTTATTTTAAACATGTCCATATTGCAATTTATTTATCTTATTGCTTTTAATTATATTATTTATTCTTTTCATATTTAATAATATTTTGTTTTGTTAAATATCCTGTTCTGTGAGATAAGTTCAATCATATTTTGTTAAGTTATGTATCCTGTTATTATGTCAAGTTAAATATCCTGTTATATGCCATAAATTCAATTATATTTTGCTAAGTTAAATATCCTGTTATATTCTGTTAGTTATCTATCATTTTTTAAGGGATAAGTTCTAGAACCTGAGCATATCTCTGCAATGGTGTCCCCACAGGTGATGTCATGATACCACACAAAGTGTCGATTGTGATGTTGGTGCCTTTTGCCCCCTAGGATACAAAGACAAAGAACATGCCAATATGAAACAATTGTGAAAGTGCTCATGTCAATTAATAAATTTAAGAACATTGATCCTCTCCAACTATCAGACTCTGTCTCATAAATAATATAATATACAGAGCCTGTAAATGATTATGTCCCAGTGCCCAGCAAACTTAAAAAGGTGAGAAGATTTTATTTTACAGATTTTACATCTGTTTTTAAAATCTTGCATGTTATTAATCAATTACCTCAAAGGCACGGTTGTCTTTATTGTACTGCACCACTCCCTCAAAGTTGCCAGCCAGTGTAGAGAAAAGATTGGCTATATCTTTTGAAATGTTGGGGTCAATGTTATCGCATAGCCTGTTATAGATATACTTTTTTTAGGAACAACAAAGAATTTTTCATGAATTATTATTCTATAACCCAAATATCCAAACAGTGGGACAAAATATCTAGGCATCAAAATCATGAGAAACCTGATGTCAAAAATGATTCAAAAGTTTTTAAAAAATTATAAACTCAAAATTTGCTTTTGAGGTTTCCAAATTTCTAGCTAATTATAAATTTGCATTAAACAAACTAAAGATGGTGAGTAAAATAATGTTTGGTCAAGTGTTTATCCTTATTACAATAGTTATGAAAACTTATATCTGACCAAAAAAATATAAAAAATTCTGTAGTTGTTAGACAACTTCAGGACAAAAAACCTCTGATAACCTTTATTTCCTTTCTGTCATTAATCATGGCTTTGTGTTAAATATCTTCATGTCCCTCAACCAAACATAAAAATACCCACCTAAAAGTCTGCTTGAGAAGAATACGTCCCTCCAAGGTGTTGATGTTCTGTGTTATAGAGTCAGTGGCCTGCTGAATGACAGAGTTGCAGAAGTCTGTTCCATCATATGTCCTGAGGGCATCAGCCACCACCTCCAGGTACTCTGTCAGGTAATGATACAAATATTACCTTGGTTGTACATTGGCAGCCCTTTTAACAAATTATGTCTGCTATAAAATATCAAGGTAAGCTTGTTTCAATGTTATAAATAACTTTTTAAAAAAGAGAAATCATCTTGTCATCTGGAGAAATGCAAGGAGCTCAAGATGGCCACTGCATAAATAAAATACTTAATCCTAGATTAGCCTCTTAGAGCAGGGGTGGGCAAACTACGGAGTTCTTTGTGGCCCGCGAAAGCGTGCGTTAATATCGAAAAAATCAATAGATTTATGTTAGATGGATGTTTGTACTTGAATGGATGTTTCATTTCTTACTAATGCGGCTCACAATATAAAAAGTTAGCCCACCCCTGTCTTAGAGAGTAGCCTGCATTACTTGATATTGTCATAATTTATTACAGTGCTATTATACATAAGTTTTTTTTTAAATGAAAAAGATTTTTAATAACTTTGAGCACAGAAATCATTTCTGCTTTAACTGAATCTTAATAATTTAAAAACTTAACTTTGTCATTAAATATATTAACTGATTAAGAATGTTCTTTTTACGTTAAAATTTTTTAATATATTTTTGTGTGAACACATTATGAAATATGCTGAATTCTGTGGAGGTTAAATAATTTGACAGAAGTCTATAATAACCTTTAAAGTTTACTTCAGCAAGTAGAGGGGCACTTGAGGCAACAGCTCCATCAACAAGATGTGGATACTTCAGCCGAAACCATGCAGACAAGGAACCTTAAAAAAACATGCTTTGTACAGTGTCTTTAATTAATTGTGTATATAAATAAAGATTGAAATTTTAGCCTTAGAATATGAGTCAAAAATATTGAAGCACTAGACCATTCACAGTGAGGCAGCCTGATTTGCTAATTGCCAATTCCCATCCAAATCTAAGCCTTATTAAATTTATATCTAATCTGAAAGTGAAATTGCAACAGAGGTTAAATAATGCCTGTAAATAAGGATAAGCCATAAAGAAACCTAATTCATGAGATGTCAAAGCCATCAGTCCCTGATTAAAAAGACTTACCCTCCAAGAATAGCAGAGCTACACATCAGACATAGAAAAACTTGTAACCACTGGCAGGCATAAAAAAATTTATATTGTAATTCCTAAGCATTTAATATCAATGCCAAAAATGGCCTAAACCAGGTTCAGTTTTTATTTAAAACATTATTTTTTAAAATGTTTTCATCTTATTAAATACACATGCCCTTATCTATAACTTTCCAACAATACCTGGATATGATCCTCCAAATGTAATGACCTTTATATTGGGATTGCCTAGTCTGAGTTTCAGATCAACAATGAATGCAGCCAGATCAGCCAAGGCTTGCTCACTGCTCAAGTACCTGAGGTTGTCTGTGCTCATGTCCCTGGTAATAAATATATATATATATAAATGATTTTTTTTAATTAAAAAAATTCAAACTAGTATATTACATTTTTAAACAAAATTGATATAACCCACTCATTTACACACACACACAATGACACAAAGAAAAAGTATCTAAGTAAAATTTTAAGTAGGATTAATTGTCCTGACCTACCCACCCACTTTATTTTTATTAATGCCCATATGCCGATATGAAGAATAATGTACAACGACCATTAGAGTTTTTACTTAATCTTAAAGCTGATTTTTAAAAATAATAATCATATAATTTTTTCAAATTGTATGGAAATCCTTAATAAATAATTTTATAATCATTCACATCTTACTCTGTTGGATGGCTACTGCCATAGTACCGATGTTCAAGCATTGCAGTGTATGCCCCATAAATTCTAGCATATGTAACCCATGCACCTTCCACCATCCATATGGGGTCTGCAGTTCCTTCTCCTCCAATTTGAATGAAGATTGGACCACCAGTTTTGTAATATGTATCATTTACAAAATATCTCTGTTAATTATATAAATTGAATTGTTGATATCAATTTAAAAAAAAATTATCTTCACAAACAGATTGAAATATAATTGATCATTTGTAATATTGATTATTTTTCTTAAAGTTAAAGGATGAACTGCAAATCTAATGCAAGAGATTTTTTAAATAATAGGAAAAGACTCATAACAGAGTTTGAGATTTCTGTTTTTAAATCCTTTATATTAACTCGTGGTGTCTGCGGCCACCCGCCCTTGCTTGTCGCCAAAACAATTGATCGATTTTTAACCCACTTGCTCGGAAGCTAGCGAGCTGAAATTTTGCAGGCAGTTTCGTACCAATAATAAAAACAATGTATCAAAATTTCAGATCGATCGCATGTACCGTAATTAAATTATTGATTTTTTAGATTATTTTATTTATTCCTATGTATCATGCTATTTTTTTAGATAGAGCGTCGCGGTGCGTATTATATTGAACAACCTTTCTGTCGCGCAATAAGGTGCGTATTTTATTGACAACTCTTTTTATAAACATATTCCTGATCGGTGCGCATTATATTAAACATGTTTTACGACACAACTACAATTTTGTATTTTTGGATGGTCTTGCGCTGCGTATTATAATGAACATTCTTTTAGTTACGTCTCATACATAAAGGATTTATAGTCAAAAACTTGGTTTTTTACGGGTTGTTTTTTATTTAATTTGATTAATCTGATAAATAAGGCTCTTTAATATTTTAATATTAAAAAAATATATAATCACCTGTTTCCAAACTCGTGAATCAGCTCCATTAAAATGATCTAACTTCTGAATAAACCACTGCTCTGGGGGCGTCTGTGGTCTTTCCGTGCCATACAAGTGGTGTTTATTTCCTGATGGAATTATATGAGTAAAGCTATTGACAATTAGAAGAAAAAAATCTAAAAAGCATTACAGTGTCTTAAGTCCTGAAGATAGTTGTCAAAATACAGAGAGAAATACAAGTTATTATTATGTTTTTAAATTTGTTTAATAAACATTAACAATCATAAAATGAAACTTAAGACTATTTAAGTCCCTTAGCGGTATTACAGTGGCGTAGTTAGGGGGGGGGTGGTGGGGGAGGTCCGCCCCGGGCAGCTATCATTAAGGGGGCGGCATTTGTGGGCATTTGAAAAGTACAACCATTTCCGACAACCACCTTTTTCTCTTGAAGGGGGAAAACCAAGGTGAAACAAAAATATTTGTAATTTCGAGTCTTAATTAACGGATTTCGCACAACATTTTTTTGGATTACATAGTGGATATTATAACTAACGCAAAACCGTTCAAAAATTTTAAATCGCTCAAAAAAGGTATCCATTTGTTTGGAAAACTAAGCGGTATAAGTCACAGATGACTCTTTTATAAGAAAAGTAGCACAAAAAACACATCACCGCTGGGCTGAATAATATGTGCTATTAATATCGCCATGACAGTTTGTACGTGGAATTTTGACATTCGCAGAAATGATGCGCGGACAAGTATCTACAAGGCATGGTGGTTCAAATATTGTGTTTAACTTGCAAGTTGCAAGTAGTAATTTATATTACTGTTTCAGTTTCTCAGAAAATTATTGTAAGGTAAGTTATTAAAAATTAAATTTATTTTGTTTTTATTGTATTAAAGTAGCACAAATAATTTGTATTTTTCATTAAAATACGGTTATTCATTAAACATGTTACGCCTATCCAATTAAAGTAATGTGTAAATAATTTGAATTCGTCTATTTTATGGAAAATTATTAAGATTTATGACAAGAATATGTAAATATTCAAATTTCTCTGTTAATAAACACCACAATAGGCATAATAATTTCGAAAAAGACATACTTTAAAATTTCAATCGTTCTTGAAAAATTGACATCTGAAGAAGTAACTAGGAAAACGAGATCAGATGCTGGAATTTTACTCAGTTCAATGTAATCTTTTTCTTTTCTATGTTATCTCATTTATGGGAACCCGTCATTTTTTAAATTAATGCAAAGCCATTGCATGGAACAAAGAGATGTGCAAATACAAAATGCTGTTATATCAGCTAAACAATTTGTGAAGAGATGGAAACATCAACTGTTTTATTTTTAGAACAAGAAGTACAAACGAGAAATGTTTTTATCCATGGATGGAATTATAAAAGAAAATGAAAGAACGCTTTGATGAGTTGCATGCCCTTGCAAGAAAATATTCGTAATACTATGTAATACCATGTAACCTACTAAATGAAGCATTTGAAAATCAAATAAATTACTTTATTGACATAGATAAAGAACATTTCAATATGGATAGAAAAAGGATCCAGGTTTTTATGGATGTACCTACACTACAAGAAGAGGCATTATGTTAGAAAAACGGGGGAAAAGGCCCCCTTGATTTATTAAAATTTATTTAACAGTATAGATTGGAAAATTATGTACCCAACATTGTAATTTTGCTATGAATTTTTTTCAACTATTGCTATCAGTGTCGCTAGTTATGAAAGGAGTTTTTCTAAACTGAAGTTGATAAAAAATTATCTTAGTTCCACAATGAGCGATTAAAGATAACAAAGTCTTGCAATACTGTCCACCGTCCAGCGTCCATAGAACAAGACATTACTGATAATTTTAATTTTGATGGCACAATACACGATTTTTCTATTATGAAAGTAAATTTATAAATATGTTTACATATAATGTATACAATTTCTTTCTTTGTAAAAAAAAATCATTTATTTATAAATACAAAATAAAAGAATAGTGATTGGTTGTGGGTTTTTTTTTGGGTGTAAATTTGGAATATGTTTTGCTACCTCAGTAACTTTCTTGTGGCCTTTAAAAAAAGTATCTTTATTTTATAAATTTGTATTTAAATGTATATAATCTTATGCGGCCTCTTTTATTACTGCTTACATAAATATGGCATGCAATGCTAAACATGTTCCCCACCTTTACTTCGTTTCAATTACAACAAATGTTTATTCATGTTTCATAATTTATAAAAACCATAATATAATTGACTTACTGGCTGTTCATGAATGACATCCCAGCGATTTTTCACCCCTTTCCCCCCTCGTCACACGTCGACACAAAAACTTAGACCCCTTCTTCAATAAGACGTCACAAAGTTTGACCCAATAAAAGCCGTATTTTCTGTTTGAAAATGAGCATGTTTCAAATTTAAAATATGTTAAGTATTTTTTAGTGCAAGGCTGCACTCTAATACCGTAACAAATGTGTGACTCCCTCCCCCCCCCCAACAGGTGCGTGCGTCATTTATGGACGGCCCCTAAAAAGGGCGGAAAATTGGAGACCGCCCCGGGCGGCAAAAGCTCTAGTTACGCCACTGCGGAATTAAGAATATTCTAATAATATTTGTCTCTTAATTTTAAGAAACAGTTTTATTCATACTCATAAACTCACACTCATCACCTTTTTATACCAATAACATATAACATATAGATGCACACTATAAATACTATAGTCCATAGTTAATTAACTACTGTCCTGAGCTAATAGTGTGCTTGCCTCACAATGCTGAGGTCATGTAATCTTGCCCACGTTAAGCCACAATAAAAATATCTATCTTATCTATACAGACGCTCCTTCTATGCAGAAGATAATTGCGTCCACAGACCATGACAGATGATCTGTTGGCCAAGTGATGTAGCGTTCACAGGCAACGGCTTCGTGGGTTCCACACATTACCCAGCCGCCTAACTAGTGTTAGGTACCCATTTGGAGCTGGGTGACTCAGGGACGCCCTAGGTCCCGAGAACAAATCCTTGCCTTCACATGGATTCAAACCCGTGACGATGGGTATGCCAGTCGAGCACGCTGCCACTCGACCACCGCGTCCCCATTATTGATGAATGAGGGTGGGCGCCGCCAACTGTACCAAGCCCTGAGAAAGTTCTAATGGAAACATTAGAACCCTCTACTTCCATGGGGGTCAGAAGAAAAAAATATTATTTTATTTTAATTTAAAAGAAATAAATTAGCTAAAGCCACTGGGGGTGCTGCTTTGCCTACAATGCCACGAAAATTCATTGTTGTTTTCCGCACGAGTGACTAATGCCACTGGGCATGTTCATGTTACACAATCAACGTTGTTTCGGATCAAGCGATGTCATGCCAGCCCCTGCGGGCCATTCATGCACGCTTGACAAAACAGCATACAAATCAAGGGGAGTTAATTCAATTTAAAAAATGTATGAAAATACATTGAAATATGTGCTGATTAACAAAATGGCGCCAATAATTATGTAATTCTTAATAACTGAGATGTTTCCATAAGTAACTAAGCATATCTATGTGATAACACACACAAAATAATTTTGGACCGTTATTCGGAGGATATATATAAATTAAAATTACAGACACTCACTTATATTACAGATGATTCTTGCGTCCTAGGTTCTGATAAGAACACAAAATTACGTATTCGTATACTTGTAAACTATGTAATACTAATGACTAATGAATACACATTACACAATTGGGTCAGTCAGTTAAGGTTGTATGTAATTGTAATTGAGTTTTATTGAATATTGAGAACGTTTCACTTTCATATTAGGCCATTAGGGCTAAGCATTAGGCTACGTATACTCATAATCATATTATACATTTTCATTTTGCATTTTAATAAAAATGAAGCTTAAATTTTGATGGAAATTTGCAATTGCCAATTGCCTTTCAAATTCACAAGTCACAATCATTCACAAAACAATGATTGACAATGCCATTTAAATGGGCCATGTCATAGGCATAATAAATGATGGTAGACTAGAGCCTCATACTCATAGTATAGACATAGTATAGTCATTTAGTATAAAATAAGTATAGTATAGTCAATAGCAATAGTCAATTATTATGACTATGACTATACTATGATTTATTTAGTTTAGGAGTTTAGGCTTAGGGGTTAATCATGCTTAACCTGGTGATCCAACGAGTCCTCCTTTCGGTCTGCCATTTAGCATACGAGGTACATAAGCATCAATCGTAAGTAGTAAACTACTGACTGTGATAAATAAAAATATTAAAGGCTTTGGATATTGCATAGCTTATTTCTAGTAGTTCCAAGTAAGGCAAGTAGTTAACAGAATTTTTAAGTGTTGTGGACAGTTGTCACATGACTTCAATGTCGTAGTCACGTTATATTTTTGTCACGTGATTTTTAGCAGTGAACGTCAATAATTAATTAGGGCAATAAAAAAAAATTATTTGGGATACTTGAATTTTACAATAACCATTTTATTATTCAAACCATATCAATATCAGTCAGCAGTATGAAATAAATTCGTATAAAAAGAGTTGGATGATTTGGATGATATAATTTTTTTAAAATTAAAAGATCACTTGAGTTAACAAACAAAATTCAAAGTCCCTAAATTTTAAATAAATTCGTAAAAGAATTGTAATACCGTGATTTTAAATTTTCACCTCATTTTATTAGAAAATCAGAAAAGACAAAACAATGTCTCAACATGGCAGCGTCCATGGTTGCATTAAACATAGCGAAGAATGTCAGCACCACACTTCAAATCCCTCCGTCCACCAAACACTGGACGAATTAACTTTTGAAAAAGGAATATGGGCGTCTGCGTTGGCAGGGGATAATAATGATGTAGAGTTAAAGTTACGGGGCAGTAAATCTGATGTGAACATCACTGACAAATCTGGGTATACAGCTTTGGTAGGTCAAGTCAAGTTATAATATAATATTTTACGTCGTTTAGGCTTAAGGGGTGTTAGTCTATAGTAGGTACATGGATTCAATGATTATTAAATGGGACCATAGATCCAAAGTATTGAAGTTTCGGTAATGTACTACATCACACTTTTATTGCGAAATTCAGTGTCAAGTGGGTAATCCCTTAATTGGCTTATTTCAGCGCATTTTAAATTTTTAGACAGAACAAAATAAATAAAATAACTTACTTTTACTAATTTAAACACTTAAATCAGAAATAAACAAAAGTATTTAATGCTTTACAATGAGTTTTTCGTGTGTTTTGTCGAGTTTAAAAGGGTTTATAACTTAGAAAAACGTTTTTAAAAGCACACTTCCAACAACAACAATGGCACTGTTAGTCACAGAAGATAGTGAAATATATTAATTTTTATTTCGTACAAATCGTAAAATAGTAATTTTATTTCAACAAAAAATAATGTTTTAATTTTAAAATAGATTTCATAACAATAATTAATGAAGTAAGTTTGAAAAAAAAAGTTTTTTTGATGACTTGAAATATAAAATGCGCTGAAATAAGGGATTACCTGTCAAGTGCTAGCGACTAGTGACACAGTTTAGTTTGTGTATTATTCTCACCATTTAAAAAAAATGCTATTGATATGAATTATAAAGCTCATGAGATAATTACAGATAATTAAAAGATACAAAGTAGGTACTTCAGTATGTCAGGGGAGACTACTACGTTTTTTGTATTGGGAAAAAAATTTGGCGCCTGAGATCCAAGGTTTTAATTTTTCCGAGGAGGGTGTAAAACTATTAATAAATAGGTTCTTTCGAAACATATTTGAATTCCTTTTCCGGTCTAAAGCTTTGGAAGACATATTGGCCTACATTTTGTTAGCTTTCCTTTGTATTTTCAATCGACCAGTATTTTGTAATCCTAAGGTTAATATTGGCCATGTTTGACCCAAAAATGTTTGAAGAAATTCAAAGAATATGTCTTTCATATTAAAAATATATGTGCACAATCTATCGATGTATATGTGTGCCAATTCTCATGTAGCTAGGACGTTGCGGCCATTAGTTATGTTTAACGAGGTGTATTTCTTTATATCGAAGTGACACCGCCCCTTTCAATGGTTTCATTCATTAGTTGTGGCCGTGTGCAAAAACTATTTAGCCATTGGTCAGGGTTGAAGGTTCAAAAGGAGTTCCTAATATTAATTGTACATTTTTATATAAGGGCAGCTCACTTAGTCATATGTAGGTCATGTTAGTTGTGTGAACTGGAACTTGTAAACACAACATAAACATCGTTGAAAGATAAATTTTACAGTTAATACAAAGTAAAATGATTTATTAATAAAGAATATTTTTAAAACAAAATAAAGAAATAATTATTTTATTTATAGCATTGATCCTGAATTATTAAAACGAGAAATAAAGTGTGTGACGCGAACAGCCGAATTGAGGTCACAAAATGTGGAGGAAAAATGCATTGGGGATGGGGACAAATTGAACCACACTTTAAAAATTCATAACTTTAAAACTACAAATCCTAAAAATATAATTTTGGTGTTAAATTTAATTAAAAATCAGCTCTATTTAACCATGTCATTGGTATTTAATTTTTTTAAAGTTTTTTTTTACCAAAGTGCCTATACAAAGTAATGCCTTGATTTTTATTTAAACATATTTTGTTCATTGTTTTGTAAATTAAATTGATTGTAAATTTTCCTGAAAATTGTGTGCTTTTAATAATAAAAATAAAAAGTTGGTGAGCTAAATGGGGCAGAAATTTAAAATCTGGGAAACAGACCATACACCGGTGACCAGTCAATGGCTATAGGTCATTGGATCATATGATTATATAATATAGCTTTCTGTAATTATATAAGAAATTCTTAAGAAACAGACAATAACCATTTTGTTGTCAATTTTAAGCACTTGTGGACATAATGGAATTTTACAATTAAAACATACATAAAAATAATACATTTAAATAATAACTCAACTTCTACAAAAGATCAAAAGTTGATTTTTCGTCACTATTTTCTCTTAGTTACTAGTTACTTAGTTTGGCTTATGAATAACAAATATAGCCTTAATATAATAATAGAGACATTAATAAAAAGAATTTTCTCACATAGCAATAGATAAAAATAGTGAGAAAGAACATATATGAGTCAATTGCTTATGAAACCGGCCATCCGCAATTTTGAAATAAAAGCGCTGATGTGGTACATTACAAAAGTTATTTTGAGTAAATTTGAGTGATGAACTCAATCAAGTGCTTTTGAGAAGTCTAGCAATACTATAATTAGCCTATATACATGCACTTTACCTAATTATTTCAGCACAGATGATTATGCAAATAAAACAATAAGAAAATTGAACAATAGTAAAACTGTAAATAAACTTAATAATAATTAGTAAACAATAATTATAAAAATTAATCCCTGGTAAAAAAAAATCTTTTCTAAGCATTATCATCATCAGCCCTGTGACTGTTGCAGTCGTTGGGGGGAAGCGTATGGACAAATAAACAGGCAACACTCTCCACATTCGCCTATCTTGAATGGCGGCCAGTAATTTATTCAATCTCATCCCTGTCAAATCTTTTATGTTGTCAAGCCATTTTTTTTGCTGTCGACCTCTTCGCTGGCCCCTTTCACCAGTGCCTTGAAAGATGATTTTTTGTCAGGCTATCATGTCGCAGCATATGACCCAACCATGCCGGCTTGCATCTTTTAATTGTTGCTATAATGGTTTCTTGACAGTCCACAATGGAGGTTATTCTATTCCAGGCATACTCATTGGTCTTGTGATTTAGATAAGAGATCTGGAGAATTTTTCTCATGCATTTGTTTTCAAATGGCTGCAGCTTGCTTTCAGTGGTTGCCAGTAGTGTCCAAGTATAGTTCTCTTTTAAAATCTCTCCCAAAAATTATAATATAGCTTACTTAGAAGGTTCTGAAAATACCCTTTCCACGATAACAATTGGGAAACATGAAGCCAACAACTCTCATTAAAACTCAGTGGTGTCTTCCACGCTTTAACTCAAAGGGCTTTGAGTTTGATCTTTCTAGCGGCCAAGTTTGTCATTTCGCCGATTTCACCATCCTCCCCCACCTACCTCAATTTCAAATAGAAGACTCAGTTAACAGTCAGGACTGAACCATGATCTTCACACGTTAAAGACAATAGACATACCTTCCTTCAATACAAATAACTCTTTAAAAATAAGTTTAGAAAAGAAAAACAAATTTTCCATGATTGTATACTGAAATTTTGAAGATTTTATCTTAAAAAATGAAAAATTTACAATAGTTTTAGTGCAGATGTTAACAGTTTTCTTTTAAAATTTTGGAATTCTTCTTTAACTCTCAAATATTCTTGTTTTTTCCCCCTTTTTCCACTTGATTTGGTAGTCACAGTAATTAATTTTTTTTAAAATAAAAAATATTACAAATAATGACTTGTTATGCATCTGTGCTTTCACAATGGAATTATCGATCCAGTGGTAGCAAATAGAAGTCTACTGTGTTAGTGTAGCTTGATATATAATTTTTTAAACCAATTTAATTATCCCAAATTTTGTACAGAAAATCACAACATGTCACAAACTGTGTGAAGGGAAAAAAAAAGTGTTTGTAACTAGCATAAAATCTTTTTTATAGACATCAACAGTTTCCATTTCCACATAGCATATCAAAAATTCAAAGCTTTTAGCTCATATTTAAAAAAAGATAGACAATTTTTAAAAAGTATCCTTACATTCATAAAATAGAGACATTTTTTCTTTATTTCAAAAGTTATAAACTTTAACATGGGGACGCGGTGGTCGAGTGGCAGCGCACTGGACTGTCGTACCGATGGTCACGGGTTCGAATCCGTGTGAAGGCAAGGGTTTGTTCCCGGGGCCTAGGGCGTCCCTGAGTCACCCCGCTCCGAATGGGTACCTAACACTACATGTAGTTAGGCGGCTGGGTAATGCGTGGAACCCACAAAGCCGTGGCCTGTGAATGCTGCATCACTTGCCAACAGATCATCTGTCATGGTCTGTGGACGCAACTATCTTCTGCATAGAAGGAGCGTCTGTATAGATAAGATAAGAAGATAAGATAGTTTTATAACTAAACCTTTGATTTCAGAACATAATAAAATATTATTCTTATCATCATTATTATCCTAAAAATCATTTTTCATTTGATAAAAAACATTTAAAACCATTAGTAATGATATAAAATAAGTCAATTTCTCTGCACCTGATAACAATACAAATTTTAAAAAAACCCGTAAAAAAAAAGTTTTTGACTATAAATCCTTTATGTACGAGACATAACTAAAAGAATGTTCATTATAATGCGCAGCGCAAGACCATCCAAAAATACAAAATTGCAGTTGTGTCGTAAAACATGTTTAATATAATGCGCACCGATCAGGAATATGTTTATAAAAAGCGTTGTCAATAAAATATGCACCTTATTGCGCGACAGGAAGATTGTTCAATATAATACGCACCGCGACACTCTATCTAAAAAAATAACATGAAACATAAATAAAATAATCTAAAAATTCAATAATTTAATTACAGTACATGGGATCGACCTGAAATTTGGATACATCATTTTTATCATCGGCACGAAACTGCCTGCAAAATTTCAGCTCGCTAGCTTACGAGGAAGTGGGTTAAAAATCGATCCAAAGTTTTGGCGACAAGCAAGCAAGCAAGGGCTCAACCAGACACCACGAGTTAATATAAAGGATTTAAAAAACAAAAAAATATAATATAAAACCACACTTTATTGAACCTTGCTTTTTTTGTGTCCATATTATTAAAATGAGTTAATAACAGTAATATATTTAATTCTTATTATGTAAAATGTTATTCGGTTATGAGTAGCATACGGTTAAGAGTGGTCAACCGAATATATTTGCCAAATAATATTTTTATATTTCTTACCAGTACTATTCTTAGCTCAGTTGAAATGTTGGGTCTTGAAAGATATAGTTTCATTCACTTTCTTCTAGAATAATTGAAAAATGTATATCATTTCTCTGATTGTTTTGTTTGCCCCAGTATTCCTTTTTTGGAATAAACTTTAGAAATGGGCTTGAAAAAATAGATTATAAAACTAAACAATTAATTATAGTACATTATTTAAATAAAATACTTACTTCATATAAAATAAAAAGAAAGACCAATATATGTGGTAAAGTGAATTTCCTTTATTTATATAGGTCCCATTGCTACTTAATACATGTATATCAATAGACTTAGTAAAATCAATTTTATATGTAAAAAATTGGCGACGTGGGAGAAGTTTGTAACAAAGGAAAAATACATACCTTCGATAGTGAACTTGTCCATTGATGAAAATAAATAAATACTCTGTATCAATATTTTGTTTTTATTCCGTTCAATAGAAATAACTTTTTGGCTAGGAATATAATCTGGGGCGGTTTTGTTGGTTAACCATAATATTATGTAATGTAGGAAAAAAGTGTGTTTATTATTTATTCATGTGTAAAAACATCTATAGGCTACATATAATATAATTTACAAGTAGAAGTTAGGGTCAGTGAAATAAAGTTTTTAACTAAGAAAAAACACTACCTACTATTACTACTACTACTACCAACCTAATGGTTACCTATATAACTGTTATAACTTGTGTTTTTTTTTAATGTTCCGTTTCTCTGATTCAACATAAAACTCAGACTAAGCCTCTTTTTAAAAAGAAAAATACATAGAACTGCACCCTTAACATGACATAATCAACCATATAATTTTTTTTTGAAATATGATTTTCAGTTTAATCTGATTTTGGAACATGACTTGTACAAACTCAAAGAAAATTTGAATGTACAAGAAATCATTAGAGAAAAATATGTAAATTTAATATTAATGTCCTAAAAATACTTGATTTTTATCTGAAATGTTACTTAAAAACACAAGGAACTTTTGAATTTTTTTCAGGATTATTTTCCGTATTGATATTATTAATAGTAATGTTAAAATGGTAACAAAAATAATTATCTGGTTATATATGTAAGTTTAGGTAACTAATACCAAGCAAGACAAAGCAAAATTTCACTATTGGGTCTTCAGTGTTGATTTTTCTTTTAAACATATTTCTGATTTTTTTAAAAGCTTTATGTTTATCGCAGTCCATTTCTATATGATATATTTCTGATATGATATGAATTTTTATTTAATTAGTATATGTATGTTATTATCTCCATGTCAAGCGACGTAAGCCCAGGCTCCTTGCTGGGATACAGCTCTATATAAATTTTCAATTTATTTGTATTATTATTATTTAGAGTGCCTTTAAATATTAACAACATTTAATTAAATAATTAAAACTAGACTTACCCTTTTTAGCATTATGCATGCAGAAATGGTCACATCAAAGTATGCAGAACTTTACTAAGTTACAAGGCAGATGTTAATGTAGCTACAAGTGCAAGTAAAGCAACTCCGTTACACAGAGCAGCATACATGGGGCATGCAGATATTATCTCCCTTCTCATTTCACATGGAGCTGACCCAAAAGCAATAGATTGTGATGGAATGACAGCACTTCATAAAGTAGGTTGCTTGACAAATACCTTTATTCTCTTTATTGGTTTGTGTGTCTGTGTAGGGGGGGGGTTTCCAGATGTCACATATTGAAATTAAACTTTACATACCATCCCTCTTCAGGCCTTTTTTACCACGTTTTTATTAACTCGCTTTCGTTGGGCATTGTCCAAGATTTTTTCAAATCTGCCAACGTAAAATTGAACCACTTCTGATGGTCCTAGAGATCTGAAAATTTTTACCACAGATAGATCTTGGATGACAATGCATTGTATCAAAATTTCAGATCGATCAAATGTACCGTTATTAAATTATTGAACTTTTAAGTTTATCTATAGTCTATATAAAAGCATCTGTACCGTCGGCTTTTGTTGACATCTGTGAGTTCGCCCCGTGACCACATCACAATGTTTTTAAAACGTTGGGCGGGCGCTTGTGAGATGTTTGATAAAATAAATAGAGGTAAAAAAATATTTTTAAAAACCAGGTTGTTATAAGTGGACTAAAAGGAATAAAATAAATAGAAGTAAAAAAAAAGATTTTTAAAAACCACGTTTTTATAAGCGGACTAAAAAGAAGAAAATAATTTAAAACTTATTAGTTCAAGTACTTCGATTTAATATGACTAAAAACGTGGGGTGGGTGTTTGGTATAAAAATTAAAGATTTCTAATTTAGAAGGCAAAAGAGAGATCTATAAGTGAGAGAATGAGTGAACCTCATATGTTAAACCTAATAAGCGCCCGCCCCACGTTTTTAGTCATATTACATCGAAGTACTTGAACTAATAAGTTTTAAATTATTTTCTTCTTTTTAGTCCGCTTATAAAAACGTGGTTTTTAAAAATCCTTTTTTTTACTTCTATTTATTAATGAATTCATTAAATGTTCACATGAGCCTCAAATTATTTCTTAAGTGAGTAAAAAGTAGAAATTAAAGAATATTGTTTATAAATTTTCAATGTTAATTTACTTCAGGATACCGGGTATAAAAACACTAAAAAACAAATATATTTTTAAAAAATCAATCTACTTTGGATAAGTGAATTAATTGAAAATATAGATATACACTTTGAATTCTTTCTTGAAATGTACAGTTTACATTAAAACTGCGCATTAGAAAACGTACCATCGAGTACAAACTCATCCAGGTACATTAAAACTAGAAATACCCAGCCAAACAATGGTGATAACTCCACATTTGCTTTAAAATCACTACAAATAATATTGTTTGAATATTTTTTCCCATAATCAATGGTCGTAGGGGGTCCTAATGTTTCCATTAGAACTTACTAGGGGCTTGTTAGACCAGATCAGCGGAGGACTTTCTTAGAGTTAGTCATTCATCATTTTTATTGTGGCTTTAACGTGGGCTAGATCTCACGCCCCTCAGCTTGTGAGGTGAGAGCACTATTGACTTCGCTATCCAGCCGCCTCCTTGAACATAAATGGTTCAATTAATGGTAAACCCGAGCCCATCACTTCTCTTGTCCGTGTCACAACACAAATGTTCACCCCCTTGCCCTACATTAATATTTTAATTTCCCACTCCTATTGCACTTCCGATTGCTTTGTATTATTTCAATTTCAATTTAAAAAATAACATTTTATGCACCAAATATCCATGTATTCACAGATTTTAGGCATTTTCAATAGGACATGTGTAGAAGAATTACTTTTACAGTTTATAAATGTTACAAAATTAGGCTCAGATAAAATGTATTTTTTAAAAATATATTTCTACTGATGAAAGCATTTGCTAAAATGTTGAAATTTTATTGTATAATTAAACCTTAGCACTTATCATTCATTGTTTCATTTAAGTAAATTGTTTGTGCCCCTTACTACTTTGACAAACATGTCTAGTCTAGAGAAATGTGTAATTTCCCCAATGTATCTTACAAACATTCATCATTAATATATGTCTGTGTTTGTATTGCAGGCTGCTGAGAATGGTCAGCTTGATGTTATTGACATCCTAGTTAAAGCTGACCCCACCATTTTATTATTGGAAGATAATAGAGGAAGAAGACCTGTTGACATGGCAAAAACAGATGCGGCAAAAACTGTGCTAAAGTTGTGATTTTTATAAAGCCAGAGTTTGGATTCTATTTATGAAATTTGGGAAGACTTTTCAAAAAATTAATTTAGCCAATCACTTTGTTGGATCTGAATTTTTTTTACTTGACTCAAGCTTTAAAAATTAGTCTAAGACTGTGTATAAAGTATAAACAAAATGTTCTCTTGAGAAGATTAGGTTACAGGAGTTGATCGACTTCTCTTGATTAGAGAACAATTAAGAGCTCGTGTTGAATGGCCTGCTGAGAAGAAAATTGTTGTACATTTATTTGAATATGAGAATAAAATTTCTGATAATTTATTTTCTATTTCATAATTATAATTTTAGCATAGATAATCTATCTAAGCTACAGCCATTCAAGTAAACACTTATTACAATTACTGGGTAAATATTCAGACACCAACGTCACTCCGATTAGTCAGCTTCTCATACTGCCAATTTCCAATTATTAAACAAAAATAGCAAAAGAAATTGGTTTTGTGTTATGAAAATATCAAAGTCTTACAGTACAACTAAGAAGTGGATTGTTATTAGATGTCTTTATCTTAACACTGATAAGACATCAGAGAATTTTTAAAAAAAAACAGTATTAGGGAGCCATTTATAACCGGTTTTTCATATTTAAAATCACCTAATTGTAGTCAATGATGAATTTCAGCAAATTAGACAATGAAGCTGATACTAATTTATCTGCCCATTAATTGTTGTTGTTGTTGAGCCTTCTCGTCCATGAGGGGCATCCACCGATCATCGTCGGCATCTGCGATTCCTACAAGGGCATAGGCCACCTACAAGAGACCTCCAGGCATCTCTATCCTGGGCCATCTTTTCCAGGATCTTCCATTCATGGCCAATTCTCTTGATGTCTGCCTCCAATTCTCGGCGCGAAGTGTTTCTTGGACGGCCTCTTTTCCGCTTACCCTTGGTTCCATTTCAGGGCTTGCCTTGTTGTATTAGAAGCAGGTTTTCTTAGTGTATGACCAATCCACCTCCACCGCTTCAGGATAATTTCTTCCTCAATGGGATTCTGTTTTGTCCGCTGCCACATTTCCCGGTTGCTGATTTTGTCCGGCCAGTCTTTTGCTACTCTTTTCGGTGTTTTTTGTAACTATGTTTTTTTACACGGCAGGGTTGTTGGCCTTGCGCGCAACCACTTGGGGGGTTGCCCCTCACAGCTGAATGGGTAGCTGCGCCCATTAATTACATAATCTTAAATTAAATCTTAAAGTACTTCAGATTATTATCTTAAAATCTTGGCCGGTCCTTTTGCCATCAGCTATACAATATTGTATAGTACATGTCCAGCCCATTGCATGAAGTCAACAGGTATGCTACTTTTTCAGGGGATACTGATAGACTGCAATGTTGGCATGTTTGATTCCCTGTTGTGGTCTAGCCTGCTGAAGTATAATTTGGGTAGGGCAGCGCCCTGCTTTCATTGGGGTGACCACATTGTTATGCCATGTTGACTCAGTTTCCACCACTGATTAGTAAGCAGGCTAGTGGCGTAGTAGTGTGTACTCAGTACTCCCTGGGCGGCTGTGTTGTTAGTCCATTTCTTATACTGCCTATCCTCCAGTGTTAAGTTGCCCCCCCCCTGTTTATGTGAGAGTCGCTGCCCTTTCCTCTTACATTCACCTGGCTAGGAATTCACTGTTACCTTAGCTCAGTGGTTTTGATTTCTGCCTACATCAACTGACTAGGCATCTTCACTTTATATTAGGTCAGAAAAAAAACAAAAAAAAATCTCTTCACACCCCGTAAGTTCCCACCTTTGATGTGCATACCTTCCAGGGCCCATCATCCATGTATAGCTTCAAGCTCTGCATCGAAGTTCAGTGCCATTGTCCTACATGATCCGGAAGTTTAATTTGGTGGCCCTCTGGCTGTATAAGATCCAATATTCCTTTCTCTCCAATTGGCAAATCCACCTGTGAAGACTTTCACATCCACAAACCCCTCTTTTGTTGCAAGGGCAAGACCTTGTACCTGTGCAGGACAGGATCTTGTACCTGTGCAGGACAGGACCTTGTACATGTGCAGGGCAGCCTTTTATAGCTTTGGTGCCAGTCAGTGACAAATGTGTTGTGGTACAATTTGGTTTGATATGGATATTTATAATGTTCTAGCTGTATCTGTCTATTTATTGATTAGTCCAGTCATTGCAATGACCAATTTCCTTTGTTAAATAAAATTATTATTCTTTAGTCATTGTTCTACAATTGCAATGACTTAAAATTTTGTGGATGATCCCCTTCTAACTGCTGTGCAATTTAATCTACTAAGATAATTACTTGTTTGGGATTAGCAATCTGTTACAGGAAGTGAAAATGATAGTTAATGTGAAATTTAAATAATAAACAATTCTATGTTTTCATTTAATCTATCTTCACCATGTTGCAATAGCAGAACAATGAGTAGTTTGTGTTACCTTGACTCACAATATTTGAGAGGAAATGCAATTTAAGTCACATGGTTATGAAATGTGTAGATTATGTTCCTAAATAATCCTAAATAGTCTAAAAACTATTCATTGTTGTAATTGATTCACCAAGAAGGGGTTTGATCAGAGGGAATGAATATGTGTGGTACGTTTTATCTTCAGGGTAAATACCTCTCATGGTAGAGACTGTAATTATAAATAAAGTGTGGCCATTACTCTAACTATACCAATAGAATAGAAATAACTGATGTAATATGGAAAGTTCTAAATATTTTAAATGACATAAGAAGTCATTTTTAATTACTAAATAGCTTAACATGCTGTATTTTTAGAGCTATTACAGTAAGATTTATTTATTAACTACTTTATGTAAACCTATACATTTAAAAAATAAAATTTGTTATTACAAGAGACAATTTTCATTTTTTAATTTATAACTATTGGAGCATGATTACTCTAGATTAATTGAATCAAGCCCAATTTTTAAAAATTTTAACAAAATTGTAGATTGATATCAAAATCCACGAAGATTAATTTTTCTTTATCATTATTATTATTATAAATTACATTATTTTCACCACACACTGTCTACATTGACACAATTACTAAACAGTTATTAGCACAAACATGTATTTCAATTTATTGACACAATTTCAATTACAAAACTGTCAATAGCAAAAATACAAATTTCATTTTTATTGACAAAAAATAAAAATGAACATGAAACTAGTTTTATTTCTGTTGCTAAATATTTCAGAAATTAAAACATACCAGTATATCACATACCATAAATTTACTAACTTTATACAGTAGTTATATATTGGTAGTAAATCTAAGAGTTTTTATTCCAAAAGGCATTGTGGTATTTTTTCATAGGGGGGATAGATAGCAACACAAATGAAACAAGTCAAACAGTTTCCATCAAATACTGTACACGGACTAATTTGTTTCAAAATATAACTAATAATTCCTGTTATCCTTTTAAAAACTCTTGATCAACTTCATTGGAGTCTGTGTGACTGAAGTGCTTGACAAACAGTTTAAATTCCTTTTGTGCAACAGAGGCTCCCACAAACATATTCAACAGCCCCAGCCCTAACAGCACACTAGATGTAGGAGAAACCTGCTTCACAAGTCTTAACAAACTCATCCCTTTTGAAGCTTGGGGCATGGGCAGCGTGTAGTATTCCCTTGCTGTAGGTATACAAGTCAGGAATGATACAAGGAAGGTGTAGCAGACACCTACGACAGCTTGGTAACACCCTGATCTGAGGGAAACACAGGTCACACATGATTCTCTGCCAAGAAGGATGGGCTGCTTGATGCCGAATTCATGTATGGTCCCAGCAATAGCACCACTAACTACAACACTTGGGGCGTAAGTGAAGATTTTTCGCAGTCCACCCAGTTTAAAATTTTTTCGCACTGTAGAAGCGATTATACACCCAGTTAGTCCAGCACAGGTGCCAACGGAGTAAATACTGTAATTCAATGCACGACTGAAAGTGATAAAATTAAAAGAAATTAAAGTTACATTAAAATATTAATAGCCAAGAGCAAATATGGTATTATGTTCTGAATTTAAAGAACACATAATCATAATACTTATAAAAATAAGTAAAGCCTAAGATAAAAAAAAATTGCCTTCCGTTCTTAACNNCCTACAACTGTCCAGTCCATTTTTCTGTGGCGTCCAGCCATTTTAGCATTTTTCATAGGCTTGTTGAAAATGACAAAATCTCATACTAATTGAACTCAGAAACCCCAACATCAGGGCCTGCCTTAGGCCACTGCAACCTATGTCGCCGCAGTGGGCCTCTTACTTTCATAGGCCCCCGCCGATTTTAATTTTCACCTATTATCCTTATCCCTACCCACAGTCTGGGTCAACCGACACCGACCCCCTCCCCTCCCAACAGCCAAACATTGGATGTTAGGACAGTTACAGGGTTAAGCAAGTAAAATGAAAAGTAATGCATTGTTTTAATTAATGTTAACATGTAGGTATTTGGAAGCACGGCCACATTTATGTCTATCCCAATCCTCCTCCCCCACCCCTTGTTTACTATAAGACCATTTCACACAATTATATAACTCTTCTGTCTATAATAAAAATTTTAATAGTTATTAATTAGTTTTTTTTATTGGGTGCAAGTGATAAGCTTATTTCTTCATATTAATCAATCACAAAAATTAAAACAGCTTACACTTCAGACTGTGGCTGGAAGTTTTTTATTCGTTGTTCTTGGTACATTATAATTTCACCATCGTGCATTATGACTGCATTTTTTGGTAATTGCTCCCCCCTTTTTAGTAGCACTGGTTTTGCTCGCGGTCCTGGCTCCATTATAATTTGTTGATATCTGGAGACAAAAATTTTTTTAATTACTTTCATAACTTTTCAACTATGTTCCTTGATATCAGAAATAGTAACTTTGTCTAAAACTAAAACAACTTAAAATTTTAATTGCATACCAAAAGTCATATTTTTTACTTATGAATGTTACACTTCTTTTTTTTTAAAATTCAAATTTTGATTGAAATAGCCTAATGCAATTAAATAAAAAACAAGGATGTGATGTAACCTATCCAATTCAAATTAAAATGTTGTTGACTACTTTACTGTTTGACTGTATAGGACGACTTGGATTAGCCTGTGTTGTCAGTTGGATATTACTAATACTATTACTAACTTTTTAAAAACGTTTACTTTTCGAAGTGTCTGCTGCTACGACAAAGTAACGGCAGACAACTCGACGAGATGTTGCTAGTGCTACGACATGTCGTAACACTAGCCAACATCCCGAAGAGCTTTCTGCTGCTATGACTAGTCGTAAAAAGTATGCTATGTGCTTACAGTTACGACTAATGCTGTATTTTAA
This sequence comes from Ampullaceana balthica, assembly GCA_944989445.1. Lineage (NCBI taxonomy): Eukaryota > Metazoa > Mollusca > Gastropoda > Lymnaeidae > Ampullaceana > Ampullaceana balthica. The sequence goes on along the minus strand of CALYLW010002216.1, from coordinate 35,135 downwards.
TTATGCTAATACTAATACTGTAATACTTAACAATAGTTCTCATAATCAAATTTCATGATTACTAGATAAGCTGATTAATGAATTTTAAAGGTTAAAAAAACTTGATTGGTGTGTATTTAATGACAAACAAAACAGTTATAATTTTAAAAAATTGAAATCTGACATGAGCTTCACTAGACGAAGTGGTAGTTGGATGAGTTTGATGTTAAAACCGATAGTGGGATCGAATCCCGCTTCCATCCAATTTTTAAAAAATTTAATTAAAATGATCAAATTAAAATAAAAAAAAACACAATGAGTGAGAGTGTGCTGGTAATTGTAATTTTTGTTCTTCTTATTCTGAAAAGCGGATACGTTGCTTAAATTTATTTAAATAAATTTAGATTTTAGAATTAGTACACATAACACATAAATAAGCCCAGATATAATAATAATTAATATCATATTCATATTATAATATATATAATATATGATACATCACAGTGGTCCCCAACCTTTTTAACGCTGCGGACCACTAAAAGTTTGATAATTTTACCGCGGCCCACTAACCTGGTGTATGGGTGGGTGGAGGATGTGGGGAGGTAGGGTTTGCGGCTGCGTTGATTGTTTATACAGGTATTTTAGATTGTTTTGATTTTATAGTTTTAATTTAATTGTACTTAAACATGCCTTCAAAATAAAATAAAGTTACACAAAAAGTGAATTAAAGATTATTTAATATTTTAATTTACTAGAATGTTAAATCAATGAGTTCTTGGGTCTTTTGTAGTTGGGAAGAAGCGCTTAAAAGCAAAGACAGGTGATCGTGCAACGACTGTGACAAAGAGTGCTCAGGCTCAGTCTCGTCTAGAATCCCCGCTAATGTTTGAAATATATCCAAAATGCCTTTGTTCACTCGCCATTCCCACAACTCCAGTTTGGCTTTAAATGCAGATACTTTGTGAGCTAACTTGAAAAAACAGTTGTCATTTTCCCCTGAATAGACAGATTGAGTTCATTGAGCTGGCTGAATATGTCACACAGGTAAGCAAGTTTTGCGACCCATATCTTGTCACTGAAATGTGCTGCCGGTGGTGACTTCTTTTCTGAGAGAAATCTTTGCAATGGCTCTCGTAATTCAAATACTCTGTTTAGCGATTTTCCTCTGGATAACCATCTTATTTCTGTGTACAAAAGGAGGCATCTGTGCGCTGCGTCCATCTCCTCAAAAAGCTGCTCAAACAGGCGTGAGTTAAGGGTGTGTGCCTTGATGTGGTTAATAACTTTAATGACATCAATCATTACACAGTTAAATTCTGGTGACATTTTTCGGCTTGCCAACATTTCCCTTGTGAATGATACAATGCGTAGATTAACACTCAGGTGCAACCTCCTTAATCCGAGCTGTTAAACCAGACAGTCGTCTGGTCATGGCAGCAGCTCCATCTGTAAAGATGCCGACACAAAATGCCATTTTAGGTGTCCAGTGACTTGAACAGTTCAGCTCCCGTGGTGTTGGTTGACAAAGATAGAGCACATAACAAATCCTCATGTACATCCTCATGATAAATATATTTCACATAAACAAGTAATATTGCCTAGTTGTCAATGTCTGTAGATTCGTCAACCTGGAATGTGTACCACGATGATGAATTAATCCTCTCCAACAATTAAATAAAATGGAGGAAATAGGTAACATAACTGTAGATGAGATAGGTATACATTCGCTTCTAACAAACTTAAAAATAAACAAAGCTCCTGGCCCAGATGATTTGCCTGCAAGGTTATTAAAAGAACTAAGCAATGAACTGTCCCCAATCCTTGTAGTTCTCTTTCAAGCCTCTCTAAACCAGGGTTAAGTGCCCCAGGATTGGAAATTAGATAACGTAACTCCACTCTTTAAGAAAGGGGATAAATCAAACCCTGGTAATTACAGGCCTGTATCACTTACTAGAATCACCTGTAAATTACTAGAACACATAATACATGGTAGAATAGTTAACCACCTTGACAAATATAATGCCCTATGCCCACATCAACACGGCTTTAGAAAAAACAGATCATGTGAAACACAATTAATAGGTTTAATAGATGAACTATCAAAAGGCTTAGACAAAAATGATCAAATAGATACAATATTACTAGACTTCTCAAAAGCATTTGACAAAGTTCACGACCTTAGTTTACTTAAAAAACTTAACTACTTTGGAATCTCAGGTTCCTTACATCACTGGATCCAAGACTTCCTTTTGGGCAGGGAGCAAACTGTAATAATTAATGGATCTAAATCTGCACCAATAAAGGTTAATTCAGGAGTTCCACAAGGAACTGTGCTAGGTCCCTTACTCTTTTTAATATATATAAATGATTTACCCAACAACATCTCAACAGGAACAAAAGTTAGGTTATTTGCTGATGATTGTATAATCTATAGAACAATTAAATCAGAACAAGATAGCAAAATTTTACAAAAAGACCTAGATGAATTGATAAAATGGGAAACTAACTGGAGTATGAGCTTCCACCCAGAAAAGTGTCAACTGTTAAGAGTAACAAAGAAAAAGAAACAAATAAATTCAAAATATTTCATTCATGGAAAGGAACTAACCCAAACTAAAGATGCAAAATACTTAGGAGTCATAATAAATGAGAAATTATCATGGAATCCCCATGTCAATGAAGTTATTAAAAAATCAAACAAAACCTTAGGCTTTATAAAAAGAAACCTTTACAAATGTAATAAAGATGGTCGAGTGGCAGCGCACTGGACTGTCGTACCGATGGTCACGGGTTCGAATCCGTGTAAAGGCAAGGGTTTGTTCCCGGGGCCTAGGGCGTCCCTGAGTCACCCCGCTCCGAATGGGTACCTAACTACATTGTAGTTAGGCGGCTGGGTAATGCGTGGAACCCACAAAGCCGTGGCCTGTGATTGCTGCATCACTTGCCAACAGATCATCTGTCATGGTCTGTGGACGCAACTATCTTCTGCATAGAAGGAGCGTCTGTATAGATAAGATAGAAGAAGATAAAATGCTATCTCAATTTGGTGAGACCTGTACTAGAATATGCATCTTCTGTATGGGACCCATCCACCAAATAAAACATTGATAAACTAGAACAAATCCAAAAAAAAGCTGCCAGATTCATTACTGGAGAATATTCAAAACTGACTAGAATAACACCATTAGTTAAATCATTAAACCTTGAAATACTAGAGGATAGAAGAACCAAGAGTAAAGTAGTAATCATATATAAAGCAATTAACTCTAATTTAGAAATACAACACAAAGATAACTTAATACAACCCTCAGATAGACATAAGGATAAAAACACCTTTCTTATCCCGTATGCAAGAACAAACTCATACAAATTTTTGTTCTTCCCGTCCGGAATTCGGGCGTGAAATGGGTTGCCTGAAGAAACCAGGAAAGCCAACACTTTATCAACATTTAAAACTCTAATAAGAATGCAGGACTAAACACAAACCATAGATAAGCGTAGGACGCAATAATCTTCTGTATAGAAGGAGCGTCTGAAACAGATAAGATAACAATTGTATCACAATATCTTCGGCTTTTCCCTCAATGCGCCTAGTTACAGTGGGAGCCGACAATGGCACTTGTGCTATCTTTTTAACAGCAGCCTCTCCTAGAAGTTCATGGCAAATGTCTTTAGCTTCCCAACACTGGTCACCCATCAAAATCGCGCACAACAAAAGAGCGCCTACATAAAAGCGCTGTGATAAGAACGCCGACACAGAGCGCAAAGATTGATTGTAGGCGGTTGTCCGCTCTGCGCTATGTGTCACTGTCATTGATGTTCTTTGGACGTGGTGCCGCCAAAACGGGTAACAAGCTTTTCCATCTTGTGTATGGAAAGATGCACAATCCCTAGAGAAATACACCTCAGTAAAAAAAAATGTAAATAATTTAATGTTCCTTTAGTGGTCCTCGGACCCCAGCTTGGGGACCACTGATATATCATATATTATATATCCATATAAAATATTATGAAGAGTTTTTTATAATATTATAGCGACTCAGTTTTTTCGAAGTGTTTACTCCTAAGAGTACTAAGACTAAGACTAGTTGTAGCAAGTTTTACGGCATGTCGTAACTCTAGCCACTTCTTAGCAACATCCTTTACTTTTTACCAACTCTGTGCAATCTGCAATAATTAATAATCTATGAATATGAAATGAATCTATGACGATATATCCATATAAAATATTATGAAGAGTTTGTTATAATATTAAGAGTATTTTTGAATATTCAAGTTCGTAAGAGCTGTGAATAAACTTTTGTGGTTCAATGAAAATACAAGAAGATTTCAAAATGGCGCATACAGGCGCATGGTCATTGTGTACGGTATATACAACTAGGTCGCCTAGTTGGTTCTACGTCACATTCGACGTACGCGTACAAGTCATACTACACAGTACTTGAATCTGGGTCGTGTAGGGCTTACTGAATGGTGTACACACGGTGAACATATATAGGTCGTGACGTCAACAGGCTTAATGCTAGTTGATTCCAGGAAATATTAAAGTAATAGTAAACATAACATCGAACCGAGAAGCTATGGACTATTCAATGTGTTGGTGAGAATTATAAATAAAGAAACGGAATTTTTATCCATCATGTGTGAAGAGTGTGATTATCGCAATATTGGATTAATGAAATGAACTAAATTGTTTAAAAAACTACTCGAAAATTGAATTTTAACCAAGTGACTTTTATTCAAAACGATCGGACCATTAATATATTTTGTCAATCTGAGGGAGCGTATATATAAAGTATAATATAAGATCCCGTGTGAGGATTCTTTTGTTGTCTCATCTTGTCGAAACTAGATTTCATGGTTTAGAGGTGTCACTTATTGAACTTAACATTTTGAATTCAAGATTTTTCATTTGGACGATTTATAACTTATATCAATATATATACATACATTCCTTACCGAATTGCTAGATTCATATTATTCAATCAAACAAAACATGGATCACTACAAGGAATTCACTGCCATAGCTAAAGAGATCGGACTAAAAGGAAAGAAATGAGAGATTTCATTGAAGAAAGAAAGAGTTGCCGAAGAAAAAAAATCAAGAATAGCTGAAGGAAAAAGAGCAGCGAAGAAAAGCTGAAGAAAAAGAAAATCGAAGAATAGCTGAGAAAAAGCAGCGAAGAAAAGCTGAAGAAGAAGAAAAAGCAAGAATTGCTGAAGAAAAAGCAAGAATTGCTGAAGAAAAAGAGATGCAAAGACTCATAGTAAAAAGAGAAATTGAACAACTTGCAGTCGATAAGTTAAATTACAAAAGGAGCGAGACAGTAGTGGCCACAATCCTGGTGATGAAACAAATAGAAGGTCAGCACCAAGGGATACTATCAAGTAAGAAAATATGATAGCCAAAAAGAAAAAATGGATGTTTATCTGGATTATTTCGAATCCATAATGGCTATGAAAGGCTATAATGAAGAAGATTGGCCAGCACAACTGATGACTCAATTAACTGGAGAAGCATTTGAAGCTTATAACAGTATAGCCAAAGAAGACAAAAGCATATATAAGAATGTCAAAAAGGCACTTCTGTGTCATTTTGGAAAGTCAGAAAATGATTATAGAAGAGAATTTCATGAAATGAGAATCAAGATGGACAAAGATCCACAGATCATAGTACATGAAGCACAAGTCAAACTAACAAAATGGCTGGAACTGACAGCGATAGATACGAGCAACCCAAAGGCCATAATAGACATGGTGTTAATTGACAAGTTTTTAGAAAATGCAACACCAACCCTATTCACATATTTGACTGACAAGAAAGTTCGTACTCAAGCAGAGCTAACAAATGCATTACGAACATTCAAAGACTCTCATACCGAATGTGGAAATGGATAAGAGACAAGACATATTTGCAGCTATACAAATTAAAAAGTCAGAAAAAAGGCTAGGTATGAGAAACCAGAGTCTGCCAAACCAAGGCAACAGACAAACTATTTGTTGTTACTGTAACAAGCCAGGACATATGGCGAAGCAGTGTTACCACAAATAAAGGACAACCAAATAGGGTGTCACCTAATGGCAGCCCTATAAGAAAGAAAACAGAAGAAAGGTCAAGACAAGGTCATTTTGAAAGCAAAGGTAGATAGATCATGGAGAGGCAGATACAATCATGACTCCAGATATCAGAAATCATGATCAGCCCTGGAGAAGGAATGACTACCAAGAGGGAGATAATAAAGGAAAAATGAAACAAGAAGAATCACAATCTAGTAGTACTGTGGCCACTATCAAGGATCATGGCACACTGAAATGTTACCCAGTGTACATCAATGATCGAAAGTGTATGTGTCTCGTGACACTGGATGCACAACAATTGTAGTCCCGTGATAAGATGGTGAAAGAAGAAGAGTATGATGGGAAAAAAGACACACTGATAATGGGCTGATGGCACAAAGAGAGAGTGTCCAACTGCAATTTTTCACCATCAACTCATCACCCTGGTTTCATGGTAAAGTTAGAGCCAGAGTCTTACAAGACGCCATTTGTGATCTTATTATAGGGAACATTGAAGGTGTGGTGGACAACACTGATGAAGTATACAAGGCCTGGCATGATAATAACCATCAAGTATGTGCTACTGTACAAACAAGAGCCACCACAAAAAGAAAAGAGATCACAGACATTGAAGTTGATGAGAAACTTGAAATAGGAAGCCAACTGATGTCCAACAAGAGTTCAAACAACTACAAGAAGAAGATAACACAATCAGAGAAATAAAAATGAAACTTATCAAAGACAATGAAACAGGCCACAACAAAAATTACAAACTAGATAAAGGCATATTAATAAACATTACACAGGAAGGTACGTGCAAAAGAGTGGTTCTTCCCAAAAAGTTACAGGAAACCATTATCAAAATGACACATGACAGTCCTTTAGGTGGACATATGGGCGCCAAGAAAACAATTACTACAATAGCAGAAAACTTTTACTGGCCTAAAAATGGCAAGGCAGATAAAAGAATACATCAAGGCATGTACAGTGTGTCTACGACATAATCCCAAAGATGGGAGGCACACAGCACCCATACAATCATCTGACAAGGCAAACTTTTTATTCGAGAAAATCGCTATAGACCTGATAGGACCATTCAAAAAGATGTCAAAGAAGAAACATATGTATGCTCTAACCATAGTGGACATAGCCACCAGATGGGGTGAAGCTATCCCACTGAAGCGAATAGATGCAGAAAATATATGCAACGCATTACTCAATGTTTTTAGCGGATATGGTTTCCCTCAAACACTTCTGTCGGACAATGGCAGCCAATTCAAGGGTCAGATGACACAAGCCATTATGAAAATGTTAAACATTACACAAGTACACAGCACAGTGTACCATCCACAGTCAAATGGAGTGATTGAAAGACTAAACAAAACCATCAAGAATATGCTATTAAAGGTGACAGTGGACCATGAGGACAGATGGCATGAATATTTACCCTTAGTACTGTTTGCATACAACAGCAGCAAACATGAAAGCACTGGCTTTAGTCCTTTTGAGTTAATGTTTGGCCAAAACCCTGCAAGTCCCTTAAAGAATTTCAAAGAAAGGCTTATAAGTAAACAAAATGCCATACAGGACAGATATCAGCTGATGTCAGACACTAGAGATAAAATACTGTACAGTATTGAAGCAGCAAAGCAAAGACTAATCAAGCAAAGTACAAGACATAGAGAAATCAAAAATAGACACAGACATTTGAGAACATTTGAGCCTGAACAACAAGTCCTAGTATGCTTACCAAACACAAAGAATGAAATCACATGGGAAGGTCCATACAAAATTGAAGAGAAACTTAGTGATGTCACATATAGTGTCAATATCAAAGGACATGTGAAAAAATTACATATTGACATACTAAGAACATATGATGACAATAAAGAAGGAAAGCAAACTGTTAATGTCATCATCAAGGTAAATGATGAAAATGACAATGCAATGAAAATGAACAGTCTTGACAGTGAAAAAATATCATCTGACATACCAGATAATATGAAACACAGAGTGATCAAAATTTTTCAAAAATACAAAGGTGTCATAACAAAAGAAACAGGCAACACAAAAACTGTGACTCACAAGATACAAGTTTTGGAACATGAACCCTTCAAGACCAAAGTATACCCTATTCCAATGGCACATAGAGACACAGTAAGGCAAGAAATTGACTACCTACTTAAAGAAAACAAAATAAGAAAAGCAGTTGAAGCTAACTATACCTCACCAACTGTCATAGTAAAAAAGAAGAATGGAAAGATTCGACTGTGCTGTGACTACAGACAGTTGAATAATATTACAAAATTGGACCATGAACCTATTGGAGACCCAAGAGACATTATAGACATAATTGGTACTTCCAGAATATTCACTACATTTGACTTAAACAGAGGTTTGTTGCAGATTAACATGGATCCTGATTCTATAAAATACACTGCATTCATAGCCATGGATGAGGTGTATGAATGGTTAGTAATGCCATTTGGACTGGTCAACAGTACGGCCACTTTTAGCAGATTTATGAAAGTGATGCTAAAAGGAATTCCAAATGTGGTACATTATGTCGACGATATATGCATCCACACTAAAGATTGGGAATCACATATCCATACACTTGAAGCTGTACTGGATAGACTCAAGAAACATAATGTGACAATCTCACCAGAAAAGATCAACATTGGAAAGAAGTATATAGATTTTTTGGGATACAGAATAGGAGGCGGTGCAGTCACTCCCACTGCAGAAAATGAAAACAAGATATTTAATCTGTCTGTCCCAAAATCTAAAAAACAAGTGCAAGCCCTGCTGGGACTATGTAACTTTTACAGACCTTTTATTGCAAATTATGCAGAAATAGTTCATCCACTAACAGAAGTTACAAAAACCAAAGATATTAGAAAATTTCAATTTCCAGGAGATTGGCTCAACGCATTAGAGAACATTCAGGAGGCATTCAGGAAGAAACCCATCTTAGTTACACCTCAATGGGACAAACATTTCATTGTTTCTACCGATGCATCGTCCATTGCATTAGGAGCGTGCCTCATGCAAGAACATGATGGTATCCTACATCCTATACAGTATCTTAGCAGAAATTTGACCAAAACAGAGTTTAACTACAGCACCATAGAGAGAGAATGTCTAGCCATAGTGTGGGCTCTACAAAAACTTCAAAAATACCTTCTAGGTAGAACATTCACTCTTCTAACAGACCACAAACCACTTGTGGCATTCAACAAGAAGAAGATCAGCAACGCAAAAGTGAATCGTTGGGCTATGCCATTAGCCGACTACAAATTTGACATTAAACCTGTGAAGGGAAAGGACAATGTGGTTGCAGACATATTAAGTAGAATGACAATAAATAAAGACACTCTGTGAACTCCTAACTGATAAAACCAGAGACTATTTAAAAGACATTCTGTGAATTACTAAATGATAAAATAGCAAACTGTTTTAACATTAGTCTGTGAATTCCTAAAGGATACAAACAGAGACTGTAATTATATTAATGTTTCTGTTTGTTGAACAATGGACAAGGAACAGTGTTTGAATTCCATTGGATTATTAGTTAATTTTAATAATATTGAGTGTTTAAATGTTTTAATTACACAAAATTACAAATGTGTTTAAAAGTCCATTTTCATTTTTTCAGCACAGGTAGACGGTTGCAGTTCTACAGATTTTTTCTCATTATTTCTTATGTTTAGTTAGACTGATGCAGTCCTACAGATTTTTTCTTATTGATTCTATATCCAGAAGTTGTATGTAAGAAATGAATGTTCATTGATGATAAATATTTTAAATTTGAATATAGATATAGATTGATTTGATTTTATGAAGACTAAAATGTTGTATTTCATAAACATTTTTTTGAAGGATGGGGGTGAATGTCACATCTGATTAACATAACTTTGTGACGTAAGGTCACATGTATGGTGGACGCGGGAAGAAAGGAGCATTTCTATTGGTTGAAAGTGTTGGGCGAACAGTTGTGTGTAGACTTCCAACAGGGAAGCATGATAGTGAATAGCTCAAGATTTCCACGTTATATTACCTCAAATGATTCTTATGTGTACAATATATATGTATATTAAAGTTGTTTTGGATATAAAAAGTTCTTCAGCTGATCCTTGTGCCCTAAGAAGTAATATTGTAACAGTTAGTATAAAAAGTTATATCGTTACAGAAGTATAACGGACACTAGGCTATTTTTCGTGAGAAGTGCAGTGTGGCTCATTATGTGCCGTGCACAGCTCATTCCCTTAATTTGGTTGGGAAAAGTGCAACAGGTTGTCATGATGCAGACAGATTTTTTGTCTTCTGCAAAATCTTTATACCCGGCTTGTAGCATCTACTCATCGTTGACAGGTACTTCAAAAACACATGAAATTGATACATGTTAACAAAGCCTTGTGTGACACAAGATGGTCAGCCTGACATTATGCAGAAAGGTCTGTTAATACCGTATACCATGCACTGGAAGAATTAGCAACAAACGAAAATCAGCCACGTGACTGTCTACTTGAAGCAGAAGGATTTCTAAAGGAACTTGAACAACTGGAAGTCGCTTTTTTACTTGTAATTCGGGAAACAATTTTAGAGAGGAAGTCTCTCATTGAGTTTGTTAAAAGACAGCATTCTTAATTTGATTCCTATGAAGACAAAGGAAAAGACAAGTCCGTGGTAAAAAAGAGTATAACAATCTTCAATGCTATCCACAAAAAAAGAAGGGAAAAAAGGGAGAAGGGCATCAGTTTGATAAAGGGACATCACCAAAGCAATATTCTCCCCGAGACAAAAGTTTCAAGGTTGAGGTATTTCTGGTAATCATTGACAAACTTTCTTGAGCCCTGCAACATCGATTAGGCCCATATAAAGACATCCATGAGAAATTTGGCTTTCTTACAAACCTTTCTGAGCTCAGCAATTTCGCCATCCGATGGGCAGCAGCCAAGATAATGGAAGAATATTCAAGTGATTTCAAAGACTGCTTACCTTCAGAATTAGTCCAATTTGTAACACTCTTTAAAAAAGTTATTGTCCAGATTCAGGGTAAGGAAAAAGAAGTACCCCAATGCCAAACTCAAAATACGTGCACAGAGCTAAACATTTTGCTGCTTTTGAATGAGCTAAATTTCACACAGCTCTTTACAAATGTACACATCGCACTTCTCATCTATCTTTCAATGATGGCATCAAACTGCAACTGAGAGCAATCCTTTTCAAAGTTGAAAAGAATATAAAATGAGTTAGAATTTGCATGGGACAACAAAGACTGAATATGCTCTCTCTAATGAGCATTGAAAAGGAACTTACTTGTAAGCTTTCTTAGCTTTACTGACTTGATTGATAACTTCACCATGAGAAAAATTCGCAAACTAAAGTTTTAGGTTCAAATAATAATAATACAAATTTTTCAATGAATTTTTTTATTTCAAATACAGAAAACAATCCTTTACCACATGAAAAAAATGTTTTTAAAATACGGAATAACGCGTAATATTATTCTTTATGGGAGGAGCGTTCGTAACCAGGAAACAGCGTAAGCAGTGGCGGATTTAGGTTTGTCTTCGTGGGGGGGCGAGGAGAATTTCAAGGGGCGCCAAAAAAAATAATTTATTCATGCACTTAGTGCAAATATTTATAGGTGCTGAAATAAAATTCATTTGTCTAAATTGCTGGTTCTGCAATGAAGATTAGAAATTTGATATGAGATTTACTATTTTTGCTATATTTTATGTTAAAAAAACTTTTCTGCTCACTTTAAATGTGAGATTTACTTTAATAAGTTTTCACCTTAACAGACTGCAGCAGTCTCAAATATGAAATCTAAAAGTGTGTTGTTTATGTTACATACATTTTCAGAGTTTCCCTATGGCAACTTGCTAGACAAAAAGAAACATATCATCTAGTCTTACGTAGATATGGTTAATCAATTGAATTTATGAAAATGGTAGTTAATTTGGGAGCTGTTATTTGTGACGAAATCTAAATTTCTCATAATCCTTTGTGTTCACTTTCAATTGCTGAATATCCTAGCAGACTTTAACATAGAAAACTCAACAGAATAAGTTTATAGTCTTTGTGCTAAATAAAACTTCTAAAATGTTTTGATAATGAGGTATAATTTTATTAAATTTTTTATAGGCCTCCAATAGTTTGTTGTACTATCTGCAAGATGTCTCATCAGTTTGTTCAGCTTGCCATAAATAGCACTGACAGTAACTCAAACAAATAACTAAGTGTTAAATAATAAATGCTGTGTTGATCATTCAAAGTACATTACATGTATTTAATATTATTTTTGTTTACATCAAATTATTGCAATGAATCTCTTCAATATACAAACAATTGCTTTATATTCAGGAGAGTATTAGGTCACAAATGCAAATAAAATATAATGTATTTTAAAAAAATGTTAATCATTAATAAAAGGCCTAAGTAATTAAAGAAATCATTTATCATATACGTATTATATGCATATATCATATGTAGGATAAAAAGATTACAGTAAATTATGAACTTAGTTCCAAAGAGAACAACTTATTTTTACTAACAAAATTTTTATAGTTTCTGTTTTTAGTTCTTGTAATAGTTTTCTATCTGAAAGAATGAAATGAGAATTTTATCTGACAAAATAGTTCAGTTTAAGTCCAGGTAATCTGATGCTACGAATAATGAAAAACACAGAGATTTTGGTTGAGTGGATTGGTCAGGATTAGTAACACATACACAAAGAGTGCCAATAATATTATACTTATAAATAAACTAAACAATTTACTTCAGAATTTTTAAAAAATAATTTATCACTGGAAGTTTGAGCATCAAACTTTGGGAAAATCTATTAACTTTACATAAACAATGATTGTAAGTGCCTTAAATAAACATTCAATACTCTAATAAGAATGCAGGACTAAATACAAACCATGGATAAGCATATGACGCAATATTCTTCTGTATAGAAGGAGCGTCTGTAACAGATAAGATACGATAAGATAGAGACCTCAGCCCTATATAAATTGCTTTCTATGTGATTTCATTTAAGCAAAACGATTTATCCTTGATTCAAAGTCAACGTTCTCAGCTAGATCACGTTCAATTGAAATTAATGCCAATTCAGACAGACGTTCGTTTGTCATTGTTGAGCGCAAATAATTTTTGATGAGTTTCAATCTACTGAAACATCTTTAAGCAGTAGCACTACTAACAGGAAGAGTCATGTAAATTTTATAGAGTATTGGAGTATTGACAAATTAGTGAGACCCGATGCCATTAGTTTTTCAGTCAAGAATGGCTGAACCTTTTTAAGTTTTAGTTTACTAGGAAAGGGTGGCTGTGTTAATGCATACACATCTTATATTCTACGATTGCTTCTTCAAGGTTAATGTCGTGTTTGTAAATTTTGCATAAACTTTGAAAATAATCTTTATTTTCCTCCGACATTTGTGATGGATCAATACCATAGAAATAAGTAACTGTGCTCCGAAAGTCATTATATCGATCATCTATTTGTGTTACAAGTTTATCCATGATAGTGAAGTACGTTTCAGATTTAAAGCGTGTAGTTGGATCATCAGCCATTTTATCTCTGCTAAGTTTGCCTGCCATACTTTACTTTTTTGCAATTCAATTTTCTTTAAATTCTGTTTTAACATCTACATAGTTTTGAACCATTTTCGTTAATAAATTATTTGACATCTACATTCAGCATTTCAAAAGCGTCATCGCTTCTCATATTAAACAAACTTATTTTTTCCAACTTCGATCAACTGTTTTGCAAAGGCGTTGCAAGTAGTTTGATAACATGAAGATAACTTTTGTACAAATAGCATCAGAAAAACAAAAGAATATTTTGTTATTAAAACAGATAGTCCCATAGCTTCTGCTCTGACACTTCCTTTCTATTCTGTTGATTCCCCTGAATCAAGTGTGGCTAGAATAGCAGAGAATGATCCAACAACTGCATGAACTGCATACTTACGGCTTGCACATCTTGTATCAGAAATTCGTTTCAGAGTATCTACTGTTGATTCATATTGAGATTTCTTTTATTCTTTAAGAGTATGTAGACGTGGTAAACTAGACGTAAGGAATGCATACAACCTTAAATCTGCGCCAAAAAACAACTGTATACCACTGTTTACAGACATTGCCTCGATAGTAACCAAATTCAAAACATGGGCACAATAATTGGGTGAAAGTTTCTTTATCTGAGTTTAAAGGCCACTCTTAATTCCAGAGTATGCCTGTCCTCGACAGAGTGTGAAATCAATGTTTCACATTTTTATTTCCGTTAAAATCTTCTCAGCAAATGCGGGAGCATTTTTTATTTACGAGGGCGCTTATGAGGTTTTACATATGCATTTCACTCATTCTCTCACTTATAGATCTCTCTTTAACTTTTATACCAAAAACCCGCCCCAAGTTTTTAGTCATATTAAATCAAAGTACATGAACTTGAATTTATAAGTTTTAATTTATTTTCTTCTTTTTAGTACACTTATAAAAACGTGGTTTTTGAAAATCTTTTTTTACCTTTATTTATTTTTATTGTGGCTTTAACGTGGGCTAGATGCCACGCCCCTCAGCTTGTGAGACTAGCGCACTATTCGTTATCCAGCCGCTGTTTACCAAAGTATAAAAGCCTATAAATCTTTCCACAACATGTCCTGATTTTAAAACTGAATGTAAAGAAACTGACATCTGATCAATTCTAGATATATCAATGGTTGATTCAATAATTAAAGAAAATAATTGTGCAGACTTAACTACATTATCAATTGTCGCCGATAATTCAGATGCGAGTGATTGATTTAAACCAGATATTACCGTTTCATCATTTGATATACAATATTTAGCAAGCAGTTTGGTGTTGATTACAAGTTTCGTGTTTAGAAATATTTTTTTCTGCTCTAGTGACACCTTTTTGGTGTTCATCGAGGGCGTCTTTAGGGGGGCGCCATTTTATACCCAACAGGGGCGCGGGGGGGCAAGCCGCCCCCCCTGCCCTATAGCTGAATCCGCCACTGAGCGTAAGTCGGGATGGGACCGTCGTAACCGGGGGACTACCTGTATATAAACATGCATATCACGCCTTTAATAAATATATATAAAACAAAATATTAACTCAAAGACATTGAATTCATAATTTTTGTCTAGAAAAAACATCAACAAAGAAAACCAACGTTTTGATATTAATTTTTGTATATTTTTTTTTGGGAGGATAAAAATCGTATCCCCCCACACCCCACTGTGGTGGGGGGAGTCGTGAGGTGAGATTCATCCAGGGTGTCGGTGTGTCAAAGCCCAAATAGCTTTATATCTTTTAAAACATAAGACACTGCCTCTTTCATGTCCAGCCTTTTTTAAAGATCTCTCAGCTGCGACGTTTCTTTTCTTTTTTTCCTAATTTGTTTTAATGTTGTTTGTGTGTTGGAACTGTTTTATTATTGCAAGTTAACTGATATTTTTTAATAAAATTTTTTCGCGTTTAACGTATTTCTTTGTATTTCTTAATTTATTTCTAGATGAAAAAAATGTGGCTTAATTTTGTTTCAGACATAAAATCGTACACAGTAAAATTTTAGGCTCGGTGTCACCCCCCTGATGGGTGTCACCCGGGGCGGCCCGCCCCCTCGCCCCCCCCCCTAGTGACGCCACTGCAAGACCATCCATAAATACAAAATTGCAGTTGCGTCGTAAAACATGTTTAATATAATGCGCACCGATCAATAATATGTTTATAAAAAGTGTTGTCAATAAAATACGCACCTATTGCGCGACAGAAAGATTGTTCAATATAATTTATAATGCGCACCTTTACACTCTATCTCAAAAATTATCATGATACATAGGAATAAATAAAATAATCTAAAAAATCAATAATTTAATTACGGTACATGTGATCGATCTGAAATTTTGACACATTGTTTTTATCATCGGTACGAAACTGCCTGCAAAATTTCAGCTCGCTAGCTTACAAGGAAATGGGTTAAAAATTGATCCAAAGTTTTGGCGACAAGCAAGGGCGCAAGGGTGCAAGCAAGCAACCAGACACCACGAGTTAATATAAAGGATTTAAAAATAATTTGCAACATGCTAATTTTTATTGAGAAAATACGGCTTTGGTTTCAAAGCTTTATGACGTCATATCGTAAAAAAGGGGTGGGGTCTAAGTTTTTGTGACAATGTATGACGCTTGGGGAGGGTGGGGTAAAAATCGGCAACCTCGCGTGACGTCATTTATGGACGGTCCCTTCAGTCATGAAGGGGTGACACCATGAGCTACCGCCCCGGGTGACACCAACCCTAGTGACGCCTCTGGGGGGAGTCACTCTCAGGTAATCCTTCTGGTTTTTATGACCAATAATTAACAAATTTTGGTCCAATATCAAGTTGTTACACCAGTGAGTCTAAAACAGGGGACATGTTTATTTTGGCCAATAAAAACAACAATTTTACTTTTTATACCCATTGATATGGATTTATATAATGTTCAAACAAATATCAACATATTGAAACAACAAAAACACTAAAATTAATATTTTAATTGTTTATATGAATGTAATTCTGAATGGGTTCTATGTTGGTCACATTTACCTTTCCAAAAATACTAATTTTTAAATAATCAATAAAAAACACACATATGTCTGAATTTGAAATATCATGCATTTTAATATTCAGAAATGAATGCTCTTTAAAAAATACAAGCCACTCAAAAATAAATGTGCCCCACTTCAACAGTTATCAAACTTTATATGCGTGGGAAACGAATATGAATTTTAAAAAATATATTATATGAAGCAATTTAGAGTCAAAAACTCTGTTTTTACGGTTGTTTGTTATGGGGGGTGAGCTCAAAACACGAAGCAGCATAAGTTGGAACCGGGGTGACCAGTGGACTCTCTTTGTTATCATATTAGTTTATGGTAGGCCATCAGTAGACCTGACAAAAAATTACAAAAGTCTTTAATAAAGGGTGTACATATTGCAGGTAATGAACTTTATCTGTGTATATAGATATCATATTGTTATAAACACGCAGTTTTTGAAATTTTTAAATAATTTATATTATATATGTAAGTCATAAAAGTTTTGGCTTTAATTTTATAAATTATCATTACGTTGTACATTCAATACAAAGGAAGGACACATAAATTTTAATACTTATTTTTGAGACTAAAAAGAACAATATTTCAAAAATTAAGGTAACTCTCTTTACACGATAACTTGATTTTTAATGATTCAGTGGTTAACAGGCTTTGACTATTGTTAAAATAAGATTTTTATCAACATCTACCTGACACACACACACACGCACGCAAGCACGCACACACAAACAAGCAAAAGGTGACGGATGAGGTTACATAGTAATAACATTCTTTGGAGAATTCGTTTCCCCCCTGCACATCTTATTAAAAAGATACCTGGTCACTTTCCTATCACATACACACGCTCAGACATTCAGTGACACACACTGTACAAAGTCAATTACAAGAAAAGTAGGGAGTGTTGGTAGGTGATTTTAATAAAATTCATGATACAATTATGTCACACTCATTATGAAGTCTTCCGCGGATAGAGAGAGAGAGAGATGAAAAAGAGAATGAGAGAGGAAGAAACAGAGAGAGAGACAAAGAGAAAGAGAGAGGCAAAGAGATAGTGTAAAAGAGAGAGGTATAGAGAAAGAGACACACAGAGAAAACTATATATAGAGAGAGCCAGAGGGAGCCATAAACGAAGACAGAGAGAAAGTGCAGTTGAGAGAAAGATAGATAAAGGGAAAGAGTGGCAGAGAGAGAAAGAAAGATGGACATAACGAAAGAGAAAGAAAGAAAAAGAAGGAAGCAGAGAGAGAGAGAGAGAGAGAGAGGGCAGAGAGAGACAGAAAGAGAGAGAGAGAGAAAAGAGTGTCAGACGAAGAGAGAGACAGAAAGGGACAGAGAGAACTGGAGAGACAGTGAAAAAGGAAGAGAAAGACAGAGAGAGAGAGACAGAGATAGAGAGATCGAATGAAAGAGATAGAGACAGAGAGAGGAGGAAAGAGAGAGAGTGAGTGAGAGAGAGATGGTAATGGTTAATTCGTGAAACATCCGGTTTCTGGCCGACTAATAGAAAGGATTGCGCGGGTTGGGGGTGGGGGGGGTGGGTTTCAAAGGCTGACGTAGTGTTATTGAACTATATTGTTTTAAAAGAAATATCTGGAAATAAATAAATGTAGAATTTACTCGCTTAAACAAAGGATACACATGGTTTGTTGTGTTGTGTGTGTATGTCTGAGTGGGGGCGTGGGCTGTCAATAGATTCACTTTTTAATTACAGTTCCATTTCAATCCATATGTGAACTAAATACCGGGACTATTTATCGTGTCCACTATGTCTTCGTGGATGAGAGGCCTTGGGACTAATTGTCGTGTCCACTTTATCTTCGTGGACTCTAGGTCACCTGTCATGACTCATTTAAGTATAAGTAACAATCAGCTGTTATTCTTTAAATATCGATGGCCTCTATGTTGTATCATGTATAATTTAATTTGTAGCCTATTACCTTAATATTCACTTCTGTATGTGGGCCGTCCATAAAGTACATCACGCGATTTTTGACCATTTTAAACTCCCAACTCCCCCTGTCACAAATCTTGGAGCCCACCTTCCCCAAAGTGCGTCACACTTTCGCACAAAAATTAACCTAATATTCACTTCTGTATGTTTATATTAGGCCGTTGGTAGACCTGACAAAAAATAATATTACACGATGAACATTGGTACTAAACTAGCGCATACATATTTTCTAAAGTTATAAGCAACAAAAGTTGTTACGAAAACGTTGTTTTAGACTTTTTTAAATAAGACAAATTATATACGTTGAACATCATTATTTTAGCGTCAATCTTATATTTTGTGATTAATTTGTATATTCCAAACAAAGTGAGGACATTTGAATATTAAAAGAAATAATTTTAACACTAAAAATAAAGCATAATTGAAAAAACCTGCTTAACTCCCTTTGATTAAAAAACTTGATTTTTATGCAGTTGTTAACTTGCTGAGATAGTTGTTAATTTGCTGAGATGGTTGTTAACTTGCTGAGATAGTTGTTAACTTGCTGATATATTTGTTAACTTGCTGAGATAGTTGTTAACTTGCTGAGATAGTTGCTAAAAAAAAACAACCCGTAAAAAACCAAAGTTTTTGACTATAAATCCTTTACGTATGAGACGTAACTAAAAGAATGTTCATTATAACACGCAGCGCAAGACAATCCAAAAATACAAAATTGCAGTTGTGTCGTAAAACGTGTTTAAAATAATATAATGCGCACCGATCAGTAATAGGTTTATAAAAAGAATTGTCAGTAAAATACGCACCTTATTGCGCGACAGAAAGGTTGTTCAATATAATACGCACCGCGACGCTCTATCTCAAAAAATAGCATGATACATAGGAATAAATAAAATAATCTAAAAAATCAATAATTTAATTACGGTACATGCGATCGCTCTGAAAGTTTGATACATTGTTTTTATCATCGGTACGAAACTGCCTGCAAAATTTCAGCTCGCTATCTTGCGAGCAAGTGGGTTAAAAATCGATCAAAAGTTTTGGCGACAAGCAAGCAAGGTCGGTCGGTCGGCCGCAGACACCACGAGTTAATATAAAGGATTTAATAAGAGATTATCAACACATACCTCATACACACACACACTTGAGATTAGTTCTCTGTCTGAAAATGTCGTTAAAACAAAAGATTATCAACCCCTACCTCACACACACACACACACAAAATTACACACACACTTACACACACACGCACACAAAGTTACAACCACACACACACACACACAAAGTTACACACACACGCAAATAGGGATCAGGTTACTTTAGTAATAAAATGCTTTGGAGAATTCGAAAACCTTATTATAAAGATACTTGGTCACTTTCCTATCGCATACACATACACATACTCAGACAATCGGTGATACAAACTGTACAAAGTTCGATAGACACAAAACGGGGACGGGGGTAGTTGATTTAGAGTTAATACGTTGTGGACTTATGTCACATTCATTATGCAGTCATCGGGAGAAAAAGAAGGAGAGAAACAGAGAGAAAGAAAAAAAAACAATGAGAGAGAGAGAAAAAGGAGAGAAAGGGAGAGAGAGAGTGAAAAAGAGAGAGATACAGAGAAAGAGAGAGAAACAGAGAGAGAGAAAAACAATAAGAAAGAAAAAGAGTGAGAGAAAGTGAGAGAAAGATTCAGGGAAAGAGAGAGAGAAACAGATTCAGAGAGTGAGATAAAGAGAGAGAAAGAAAGATAGAGAAAGACAAACAATGAGAGAGAGAAAGAGAGAGAAACAGAGAGATATAGAATAACTGAGAGAGAGAGAGAGAGAGAGAGAGAGAGAGAGAGAGAGAGAAACAAAGAGAGAGAAAGAGAGATAAAAACAAAGAGAAACACAGAGAAAGTGAGAGAATTAGAGGAAATGTGAGATATATACAGAAAGAGCTATAGAGAGAGAAAGATATAGAGAGAGAAAGATATATAGAGAGAGAGACAGTTGGAGCGAAAAAAGAAGACTGAGAGAAAGTGTCGTTGTGAGAAAGAGAGAGAGAAAGTGTGAGAGAGGGTAAGAGAGAGAAAGAAAGAGACACCGTCTGAAAGAGAAAGAGATAAAGAAATGGAGAGAGGAGGAGATAGAGAGTTGCAGAGAGAGAGAGAGAGATAGTCAAAGCGACATAGAAAGAGAAAAAGAAAGAAAGACAGAGGAAGATACAGACAGAAAGAGATGGAGACAGATAGAGATGGAGAGATAATGAGAGAGCAAATGAGAGAGACAGAGAGAAGGAGATAGAGAGAAAGAGAAAAGAGAGAGGAACAGAGAGAGAGAGAGAGAGACTAAGACATAGAGATGCATAAAGAGAGAGAACGTAAGTGGGAAAGACAGAGAAAGAGATAAGCGGAGAGAAAGAAAGACAGAGACAGAGAGAAAAGAAGAGACAGAGAATTAAAGGGAAAAGATATATAAAGAGAGAGATACTGAGATAGAAAATATATAGAGCGAGACAGATGGAGCGAGAGACGAAGAGAGAGAGAGAGAGGGAGAGAGATAGAGAGAGAGAAAAGAAATAGAAAGAGAGAGAGAGAGAGAGAGAACGACAGAGAAAGAGTGAAAGAAAGAGAGAGAGAGAAAGAAATCTACAGGGAGAGAAAGATATAGAGAGACAGAGAGAAAGATATAGAGAGACAGAGAGAAAGATATAGAGAGACAGAGAGAAAGATATAGAGAGACAGAGAGAAAGATATAGAGAGACAGAGAGAAAGATATAGAGAGACAGAGAGAAAGATATAGAGAGACAGAGAGAAAGATATAGAGAGACAGAGAGAAAGATATAGAGAGACAGAGAGAAAGATATAGAGAGACAGAGAGAAAGATATAGAGAGACAGAGAGAAAGATATAGAGAGACAGAGAGAAAGATATAGAGAGACAGAGAGAAAGATATAGAGAGACAGAGAGAAAGATATAGAGAGACAGAGAGAAAGATATAGAGAGACAGAGAGAAAGATATAGAGAGACAGAGAGAAAGATATAGAGAGACAGAGAGAAAGATATAGAGAGACAGAGAGAAAGATATAGAGAGACAGAGAGAAAGATATAGAGAGACAGAGAGAAAGATATAGAGAGACAGAGAGAGGGGGTCGAGAAATGAAGAGTATGAGACGGAGATTGGGATACAGAAAGAGAGAAACAGAGAGACATAGAGAGAAACAGAGAGACATAGAGAGAAACAGAGAGACATAGAGAGAAACAGAGAGACATAGAGAGAAACAGAGAGACATAGAGAGAAACAGAGAGACATAGAGAGAAACAGAGAGACATAGAGAGAAACAGAGAGACATAGAGAGAAACAGAGAGACATAGAGAGAAACAGAGAGACATAGAGAGAAACAGAGAGACATAGAGAGAAACAGAGAGACATAGAGAGAAACAGAGAGACATAGAGAGAAACAGAGAGACATAGAGAGAAACAGAGAAACATAGAGAGAAACAGAGAGACATAGAGAGAAACAGAGAGACATAGAGAGAAACAGAGAGACATAGAGAGAAACAGAGAGACATAGAGAGAAACAGAGAGACATAGAGAGAAACAGAGAGACATAGAGAGAAACAGGGATACATAGAGAGAAACAGAGAGACATAGAGAGAAACAGAGAGACATAGAGAGAAACAGAGAGACATAGAGAGAAACAGAGAGACATAGAGAGAAACAGAGAGACATAGAGAGAAACAGAGAGACATAGAGAGAAACAGAGAGACATAGAGAGAAACAGAGAGACATAGAGAGAAACAGAGAGACATAGAGAGAAACAGAGAGACATAGAGAGAAACAGAGAGACATAGAGAGAAACAGAGAGACATAGAGAGAAACAGAGAGACATAGAGAGAAACAGAGAGACATAGAGAGAAACAGAGAGACATAGAGAGAAACAGAGAGACATAGAGAGAAACAGAGAGACATAGAGAGAAACAGAGAGACATAGAGAGAAACAGAGAGACATAGAGAGAAACAGAGAGACATAGAGAGAAACAGAGAGACATAGAGAGAAACAGAGAGACATAGAGAGAAACAGAGAGACATAGAGAGAAACAGAGAGACATAGAGAGAAACAGAGAGACATAGAGAGAGGAAAAGAGACATAGTGAGAAAGAGAGAGACAATGAGAGAGACAGATAAATATATATAGAGAGAAAAGAGAGATAGATAGACACACACACAGAGAGAGAGAGGGATAGACAGAGAGCCAGGCTAAGTTAGTGAGAGAGAAGGTAACGGCTAAGGTGATATTTCTGGGACACCCAGTTGCTTGCCGACTATAGAACAGTTTTCAGGATAAGGGGAAGGGGGCTTTGGGGCCTGAACTTCGCTTCTCACCAGCACATTACACACCGGTGATGTTTCTCACCAGCACATTACACACCGGTGATGTTTCTCACCAACACTTGACACACCGGTGATGTTTCTCACCAACACATTACACACCGGTGATGTTTCTCACCAACACATTACACACCGGTGATGTTTCTCACCAACACATTACACACCGGGATGTTTCTCACCAGCACATTACACACCGGTGATGTTTCTCACCAGCACATGACACATGGGTGATGTTTCTCACCAACACATTACACACCGGTGATGTTTCTCACCAACACATTACACACCGGTGATGTTTCTCACCAACACATTACACACGGGTGATGTTTCTCACTAACACATGACACACCGGTGATGTTTCTCACTAACACATGACACACCGGTGATGTTTCTCACCAACACATTACACACCGGTGATGTTTCTCACCAGCACATTACACACCGGTGATGTTTCTCACCAGCACATGACACATGGGTGATGTTTCTCACCAACACATTACACACCGGTGATGTTTCTCACCAGCACATTACACACCGGTGATGTTTCTCACCAGCACATGACACATGGGTGATGTTTCTCACCAGCACATTACACACCGGTGATGTTTTTCACCAGCACATGACACACGGGTGATGTTTCTCACCAACACATTACACACCGGTGATGTTTCTCACCAGCACATGACACACGGGTGATGTTTCTCACCAACACATTACACACCGGTGATGTTTCTCACCAACACATGACACACGGGTGATGTTTCTCACCAACACATTACACACGGGTGATGTTTCTCACCAACACATTACACACCGGTGATGTTTCTCACCAACACTTGACACACGGGTGATGTTTCTAAACCAGCAACTTGTCTCATTGTGTCATTGTCTCCTATTACCACCAGATTGAACCGTCTCGTTGTAGAGAAACAAGGTCAGGGTTCTCATTTATTTACACACACAACCACTCCGGTCAGTGGGCCGCGGTAAAAGTATTAAACTTTGACTGGTCCACGGCTATAAAAAGTTTGGGGACAACTGCTGTAAGGGACTCTACGTACAGTACCATAAGTTTGGGGACCATTGCTGTAAGGGACTGTACGTACTGTGCTATAAAAAGTTTGGGGACCACTGCTGTAAAGGACTGTACAGTACCATAAGTTTGGGGACCACTGCTGTAAGGGACTGTACGTACTGTGCTATAAAAAGTTTGGGGACCACTGCTGTAAAGGACTGTACGTACTGTGCTATAAAAAGTTTGGGGACCACTGCTGAAAAGGACTTTTCAGTACCATAAGTTTGGGGACCACTGCTGTAAGGGACTGTACGTACTGTGCTATAAAAAGTTTGGGGACCACTGCTGTAAAGGACTGTACGTACAATGCTATAATAAATGCAACAGTTAGTGACATAAAAAGTGTATTAAAAAAAGAGAAACAATTCTTCAAAACATGAATTAGAGTAAAAATCAAAGGCGTTAAGCGGAATTATGCATAAAATTATTATATGTGATTTTATCTGGGTGAGTTCTGTATAAAATAAACTGCTTTATTAAAAAATTAGTCCAGCTTGCAATAGTGTTTGTTAGAAATTTTCTACAGATGATACACTCTTGCGGTGCTAGTTCCGATAATATACCTAGGTATACGCAAACTTATAGTAAATGCCTAAATAGTTTTTCATATATTCCTGCAGTTATATCGCAAAGATAGGACTTTGAATTAAAACAAAAAGCTCGGCCTAATTTATGTTATAAGCATGTTAACAGTTGGTAGGATAGCGCTAGTTCCATCCAGGTTTGGATGATGTTATTGAAATTTATTGACGCCCGCCATTACCAAAGAGAAGTACCCTTCAAAAGTTCACAAAGGTTGCCCTCTATATAAGAAATAAACGTGCACACGCACACGCCCACACAGTCCTACACACACACATGAAGACACTCGTGCACATGCTTATTCACACACTCGTGTTTTCAGCATAAAAAATAATAATCAATAACATCAAATAAACTATTGTTCTTTTTACATTGTTTTTTCCCTCCAATTTTTTATGATAAAACCTCAAACAATTACGTCACATCATTTATTATTTTACGGCGCGAAATACCACGCGCTCTATTATAATCTCGGAACCAAAATCATTTTTATTTTAAGTCTATATTTTCAATTTTAAAAAAAGAGTATGGTAGATTATATTTCGCACTATTAATGCGCTTAGGTGCAATATATATAGTCTATGATTAAATTGTTATAAATAAGTAGTTTAAAAACAAATTGAATAAGATTAAATATATAAGTGAAACACCAATATTTTGGCTCGAATTTTAAATTGCCTAATTATGTTCTGAATTTTTCACAAAATAAGGACAATTAAATAAAAAAAATTGATACACACACAAAAAATATTGAAAAAATCAAATTAAATTTCTTTAAATGATTACTGGTTTTTAATGCTGTAGTTAACTGGCTATTACTGCTGTTAAAACAAGATAAGATAAATGGTAGCGTGTATCGTCTCGTCATGTTTGTGTAAGAAATCGTGTTTCTCAAATTAAAGAGCTACAAGTATGTCGAAATAGTTCGAATGCACAGAAGAGCGCCGCCGCAATCATTATTTAACTTTAATTAATTTTTGTTGTTATTTTTGGCCTGTTTTAAAAGTAATTTTACGCTCAAGGAGAAAAAATGAAGAAAAAAAATGAAGAAAGGAATAACTATCACTAAACCTACCCCTAAACCCTATCACTAAACCTACTCTTACCCTAAAACTTATCACTAAACCTACCCCTAACCCTAAAACCTATCAGCCTATCACTAAACCTACCCCTAACCCTAAAACCCATCACTAAACCTACCCCTAACCCTAAAACATATCACTAAACCTACCCCTAACCTTAAAACCTATCACTAAACCTACCCCGAACCCTAAAACCTATCACTAAACCTATCCCTAACCCTAAAACATATTCCTAAACTTAAAATGTGATAGTGATTCTATCAGGGACAAACCCATGAAAAAAAATATATTAATTATGATTTTAAAAAATGTAAAGTAAAGAAAGAAAAAAAAATGCCGCAACTAAAAATCGAAACCCAGACCTCTATTTCAGCTGTCGGTCGCTCTACTAATTTGACCAACGAAGCTGCTTACAATAATTGTTTTTTTAAAACTATAATAAAAAGGCTATAAATAAAACGCTAACTCTTTTAATTTAAGAAACATGATTTCTCACTCTTCAATTTTAAGAAACAAGATTTATTACAAAGCATACGAGACAATACACACTACCAATATAAATACCCCACTCCCCCAAAAAATGACACGCACAAGAAATTAGTTGACTGGCTGTGACTGTTGTTAAAACAAGAGATTATCAACACCTTCCCCAAACACACACATAAACACGTGAAGCGATTTAAAATAACATAAAATAAATTGTGAGCAATCAAATATTTAAGTAAAACTTTCATTTAAAGTTGCGCGTTTTTTATGTGACGTCACAGTTCTTTAACACGCACCTTTTAAATTAAATTTGGCTGCACATTTCATTGACAAGATATTTGTCGCAAAACTGAGTTACCTGTGTGACATACGCAGCCAGCTAAATGAACTCAATCTGTCCCTTCAAAGGGAAAATGACAACTGTTTTCATGTTGGCACACCACACAGCGTAGCTACGTTTAAAGCCAAACTGGAGTTGTTGGGTCGGTGCTTGAACATAGACTTTTTCTATTGGTTTCAAACATTAGCGGGCATTCTAGCTAGACTGAATCTGATTGTCCCAGTTGGTACACGATCACCATTCTTAGCTTTTAATAGAGTTTGACCGCTACTTGCAAACCCCAAAAGACACATGAACTGGTATGGTCTGGATCCTTGACCCATTTATCAACAGACCAGGCGATTATTGCATGTCTGTGCAAGGAGAAGTTCAACTACTCAAGGGTGCAATTGGCGTCCGCCTAAAATAACGTTCGAGAAAACAACTCTTTCATTCTTCTGGGTGAAGGTCAAAGCGGTATATTCTGATATTGCCACCTAAGCAATAAAATCTCTTTTGTTATTTCCGAAATAAACTGGACATAAGCAGCCCACATCGAGTGTCATTGTCTCCTATTACCACCAGATTGAACCGTCTTGATGCAGAGAAACAAGCTCAGGGTTCTCATTGATTTAATTTTCTAGCAAGTTAAAATATTAAACAGTTTTAATTAATTTTTGGTGTAATTGTATTTTTTTAAGGCATGTACAATAACATTAAAATTATAAATCTAAACAATCTAAAGCACTTATTTAAACAATCTAAAGTACTAGTAGAAACAATCTAAAGTAGTTGTATAAACAATCTAAAGTACTTGTTCAAACAATCTAAAGTACTTGTATAAACAATCTAAAGTAGTTGTATAAACAATCTAAAGTACTCGTATAAATAATCTAAAGTACTTGTATAAACAATCTAAAGTACTTGCATAAACAATCTAAAGTACTTGTATAAACAATCTAAAGTACTTGTATAAACAATCTAAAGTACTTGTATAAACAATCTAAAGTACTTGTATAAACAATCTAAAGTACTTGTATAAATAATCTAAAGTACTTGTATAAACAATCTAAAGTACTTGTATAAACAATCTAAAGTACTTGTATAAACAATCAACGCCGCCGTCCACCCACACCCACCCCGGTCAGTGGGCCACGGTAAAATTATTAAACTTTGACCGGTCCGCGGCGATAAAAAGTTTGGGGACCACTGCTGTAAGGAACTATACGTACAGTGCTATAATAAATGTAACAGTTAGTGACATAAAAATGTGTTTAAAAAAAGAGAAATCCTTTCTTTAAATCATGAATTAGAGTAAAAATAAACGTCGAAGACGGAAAGACGTCTAATATTATTTGATGTATTTTTAAATCCCTTATATTAATTCATCGTCTTGTCTGTCTATCGTGCTCGGCTGGTCGGGTGAAAATCAAAAAGAAAAAAATAAACCATTTCCTGAGATGTTATCGAACTAAATTTTTGCACATAGATTCGTGTCACCTAACAATGTATTGTATTAAAATTTCTATTTCATCGAATGTACCGTAATTAAATGAATGCATCTTTAGTTTCTCTATATATAACTGTATGTAGCCACCTGCTACAGTTGACCTGCACGGGTCACTGGAGTTCACTCCAGCCATCGACGACCTCATCCCCGTGTTTTAAAGCAATTTTACGATTTTTTACCGTTACACCCGTGAGTGTTACACCAGTGAAAATTTTACAAGTTCAACAACATTTTAGTCCAAGATTTTAGAGAATTAAAATAAGCATATATTTTTATTTTAACTACCATTATGCCCTGTTATATTGATCCATTGTTAATATACATTAAGGTATAATTATAATAGGTAAATAGGTCTGTTACACCAGTAAGTGTTATGCCTAATTACTTACCATTTTACAGCAGAACGGTCTGCACTGAGCCACACAGAAATGTGTCAAAGCATTAAAAGCACCTCCATTTCGGAATGAGGGGGAGTAGGGCCGCCGCCAGAAATGTTTGGGCCCCTGACAACTGGGTACGTGTTGGTCCCTCTGGGCTCCACCTTGTGTCTGATGCCTTTTTCCAGGTCCCCACATGCCAAAAACCTTGAAATATGTATATAAAATGACCAAAATGTAGCTTATCCGACAGCGACAATGCTGGCTGCATTTATGAATACAAATACCATAGTTGGTGAGTTGAACCTTCTCGCAAATAAAGTTTGATTGCAAGTATGAAAGCCAGGGAAAGCAGATGGCGGGTTTGAGAAATTACAATAATGAGATAGGCCTATGTAACGGGTTACTTGTAACGGCACAATTGTAACAATGCAATAATTAGGATTAACATATGGGTATATTTTTAATACGTATACTAGCCTGAAGATAAGGGTTATCTACAAGGTGTACATTCAGTATGGTAAGGTAAGATTCTGTATTTATACACTAACATACGTACTTTATAAGTGTGTCTAGAGTAAGATCTAAATAGTTTGTTTCTTGAAGTTGAACAGCTTTAATCTGACAGTAGCGACAAGAAGTTACTACGGGGTGGAGGACCATCTTCTTATTTTCATATTAGAAAAAAATCACGTTTGAGAACCAGACTTTCGTCGATTCATTTTATGTTCTACTGTGGTCTGGTTGGCAGTAATGACAACTTTATAGTTAATTATTCAAACGTGGGGATAAGTAACAACTGACTTAGACAGATGTTATGTCAACTAATAGTGTAGTTACTTTGACAAGGAATTGAAATATTATCATAAAACTCTAAAACATATATCATTTTGAAAGGCTGGCTCCAAGCTTTTTAAAAACACAAATTTCATCTTTCTATCTTGAACAAAAGTCCAATTATCATTTTTGAGTGAAATTTTTAATCCCCTTATATAAACTATATATTTGACTCAAAAAATTGGGGGTGACCCATTTTTTAAAAATCCTTTCTGGTTGCTGAAGAAAAAACTTTGGATCGATTTTTAACCCACGTCCTCGTATCCAAGCAAATTGAAATTTTGCAAGCAGACTCGTGCCGACGATAAAAATGACCTATCACAATTTCAGATCGATCGAATGTACTGTAATTAAATTATTGAATTTTTAGATTATCTCTATTTATCTCCATGTAGCATGTTATTTTTGTGTTAGACTGTCACGGTTCGAATTATATTGAACAACTTTTCTAATATTTTCCTGTCGCGCGGTGCGTGCGTTGCGTATTATATTGAAGATACTATTTAAAAATATATTCCCGATCTACAAATGCAAATGCTAGTAATTGCTAGTCTGTCTCGCGGTGCGCACTATGATGAACATGTTTTTATAACCCTTTTCCCGTGATCGAATCGATCTGAACTTTAGCAGGCAGACTGTAATAGGTTTTTACAATAAATCCTTTACATATTTGAGACATAGCTAAAATTTTGGATTTTTAAAATTGTTTTGCGATGCGTATTAAAATTAACATTCTTTTATATAAAAGGATTTGTAGTCAAAAATTATTTTTTTACGGATTTTTAAAAAATTTAAACTTTTTACCCATTTTGCCAATAATTATTTTTTATTTTAAAAGATAATTGCACCAAATATTCAGAAGAAAATCACATTCTAATCTACAAGATTATGAAGAAATAACTATACTTTACAACAATTTTTTTTAAAATAAAAACAATTTTAGGTCGTGTTGTTAAAAATCGTTTAAAAAGTTAATAAATTAATTTGTCTCAAGCCCAATTAAAAAATAAAATAACATGTTTATCGGATTTTAATTAAAAATATGTTGAAGTAAAATGTTAAATCAATACTTATATGTATGAAGGGTAAGAAAATTTTAAAAAAAAATAGATTGAATGCATGAAGCTATAAATTTGGTAACCTTCATGTCGCTATTAACTAAGTATACATTTTATAAAATATATATTTTAAATATATATATATATATATATATATATATATATATATATATATATATATATATATATATATATGTTCGTCCGTCGATACGACGAGGACCACTCTAGTCATCCGAGGGTTGTCTGTGCATGCGCAGATGGCTGATGAGGCCGATTCTTTCACGGAAGTTTCGGGAACAGAAGGACAAGGGACGAGTGGGACATCTCCAGGAGGGTTGACAGCATGGGCCTTTCGGGCTTGCCTCTTCTTTTCAGCAGCGGTGATCCGGTTTGCCTCGCATGACTTGGCACCTTCGTGGATGGAAGAACGCCAGGTGGATCGGTCCATTGCAGTTCGTTCCCACGTGTCTGGATTGATGGCAAACGCTTTCATTGAGGCTTTCAGTGTGTCTTTGGAGCGTTTCTTTTGTACATATAAATATATATATATATATATATTACAAGTGTATATCATATAATATACACTTAATTCACTTTAATAGGCCAATTAAATGCCATAATGATAATTAAATTATTGATTATTTAGAGTTTTACTTATTTACTTGAAGACATTTATATTCAGTAAATAGTAAAGTTGAAATAAAGAATAGGCCTGCTGCAAAGATTCAAGAAAGCATATAACTATAAAAGACTATCAACTATCTTATCTTATCTGTTTACAGACGCAATCTTCTATACAGAAGATTATTGCGTCCTACGCTTATCTATGGTTTGTGTTTAGCCCTGCATTTTTATTAGAGATTTAAATGTTGATAAAGTGTTGGTTTTCCTGGATTCTTCAGGCAACCCATACCACGCCCGAATTCCGGACGGGAAGAAGGAAAACTTGTATGTGTTTGTTCTTGCATACGGAATAAGAAAGGTGTTTTTATCCTTATGTCTATCTGAGGGTTGTATTAAGTTATCTTTGTGTTGTATTTCTAAATTAGAATGAATTGCTTTATGTATGATTACTACTTTGCTTTTGGTTCTTCTGTCCTCTAGTGTTTCAAGGTTTAATGATTTAACTAATGGTGTTATTCTTGTCAGTTTCGAATATTCTCCAGTAATGAATCTGGCAGCTCTTTTTTGAATTTGTTCTAGTTTATCAATGTTTTCTTTGGTGGATGGGTCCCATACAGAAGATGCATATTCTAGTACAGGTCTAACCAAAGTGAGGTAGCATTTTAGTTTTATATCTCTATTACATTTGTTAAAGTTTCTTTTTATAAAGCCTAAGGTTTTGTTTGATTTTTTAATAACTTCATTGACATGGGGATTCCATGATAGTTTCTCATTTATTAAGACTCCTAAGTATTTTGCATCTTTAGTTTGGGTCAGTTCTTTTTTCAGTAAGTAACTATAATTTAGTACTAAGTTTTGTTTAACATAAATATACTAATAATTTTTATTATTACTGTTTACAGTGACTTAACTGTGTTAAAAGTATTTAAGACATTTACAGCGTAACCTGGCTGTAAAAGTGAAGTAAGGAAATTCCCATCTATACCTCCGCTCAAATAATTGATAGAGTCAACGTAAAATATACAAGTGACGTATTTCATGACTGAATTAAATTATTTTTAGAAAACTGTGACGTAAAACACGAAATTCCGGGGAGCACCTTTAGCGAACTGTTCATTGTGCAGAAAAGTTTTTCAGTCAATTTTCGCTGTAAGCTAAATTTTAATACATTTTTGTTACATGTAACTTGAATAATTGTCCGAATACACGCACATCATCAGCATTTAAAAAAAAATCAAGCGTGGCTGACGTGGCCCCCCTTTCGTTGGAGCCCCTGAATAAATTCGTGGATTCACCCCCTGGCTGCGGCCCTGGGGAGAGTCCCTCTCAGAGAACCCTTTTGGTTTTTATTGCCAATAATTTCAATTAACATGTTTATTTTGGCCCAATATCAAGTTGTTTCACCAGTGATTCTAAAACAAGGGAAATGTTTATTTTTGTCCAATAAGTTGTTACACCAGTGAGTCTAAAACAGGGGACATTTTTATTTTGGTCCAATAAAAACAAACTTTTTACTTTTTATACCCATTGATATGGTATTAAATAATGTTCAAACACATATGAACATATTAAAACAATACTAACACTAAAATTGATATTTTAATTGTTTATATGAATGTAATTGTGAATGGTTTTTATGTTGGCGACATGCTCTTTTCCAAAAATACACATTTTTAAATATTCAATAAAAAACACACAAATGCCTGAATTTAAAATATCATACATTTTAAGATTCAGAAATTAATGCTCTTTAAAACAATCAAGCCACTCAAAAAATGTGCCCCCATTTCAACAATTCTCAAACTTTATATGCGTGTAACATGAAAATTAGATTCTTGGAAAAATGCACATAAATGAGATATATAGAGAAAAACTTTGTTTTTACGGGTTGTTTATAATGAGGGTGAGATCGAAATCCTGAGGCAGCTTAATTTGTCTCCGGGATAACCAGAGGACTCCCTGTGATAAATAAAGTATGTTTATGGTAGGCCATCAGTAGACCTGACAAAAAATAATACAAATTGGCACACAATAACATGCCGTCATCAATAAAAACTATCTCTTGTTAAATAGGTATAACTGTATAAAGACGTATTTATATATATAAATATATATATATATATATATATATATATATATATATATATATATATATATATATATCAGATTGTTATAATCACGCAGTTTATGAAATTTTTAAATAATATATATTTTATATGTAAATCATCAATGTTTTGGCTTGAATTTTATAAATTATAATAACGATTTATATTCAATACAAAGGAAGGACAAATAAATTGTTTGAGACTTAAAAAAACAAGAGCGTGTGTATGTGATAGGAAAGTGACCAGGCCGCGGTTTGGTCACCATTGCTTTAGACAGATGGCACCACAGCGCCACCTTCTGAATTCCGTGGGCTAGAGACATAGATATTATAATGTAACATGACAGAGCGCCTTGAAATACTTGGCACCAAATGCCTAATTCTATTTTTTTTTAAATCGACTTTATCTAGGAAATTAATCGCACATGTTTATTAATTTGTGTACTGTAAGTGTAACATCGTTTATTTACTTTAAAAAAAGAAAAGGTGCCGTTAACTGGCTCGGTATGTAACCATTCATTATGTTAAAAAAATAACTTGCACGGTATGGTCCCGTGTAAGTTAGTAAAAAAATTAACTTGCACGGTACGGTAATTTTTTAATGTTAAAAATAGACAACTAAACCTAACCCTGACCCTAAAACTAATAATTACAATATAATTGTAATTATAAGAATGTTAAATTGATTTAATTAGTTTTAGTCCCTGCATTAATGTATTTGTTTTTCTATTTTAATGTAAAAAATAGACAACTAACCCTAACCTTGACCCTAAAATTAAAAGATCTAATTTAATCGTAAATATAAAAAGAATTTTAAATTGATTTCAATATATTTGTTTTTCTATTTTAATGTAAAAAATAGACAACTAACTCTAGCCCTGGCCCTAAAACTAAAATATTTTTATTTTAATCGTAATTATAAGAATCGCAAAAAAAGAAAAATATTAGTAGCAACCGAAAATCCACCGCATGCCTGTTCTTCAAGATTCCGTTCACCAGTCCCACTCTCAATCATGAGACCACGAAAGTTCGGTACATTAGGTCAATTTTAAAAATTTATATCAGTAGCTATTAAGTGTTCCTCTAATACTGTGTAATTTAGAAAAAAATAACATACACCATCCCCCCTCCTCACCCCTTTCACAAACTGTCAGACTTTCTTACACCCTCCCCCTCCTCACCCCTGTTACAAACTGTCAAACTTTCTTACACCCTCCCCCCCTTCCCCCTGTCACAAACTGTCACACTTTCTTACACCCTCCCCCTCCTCACCCCTGTCACAAACTGTCAGACTTTCTTACACCCTCCCCCTACTCACCCCTGTCACAAACTGTCAAACTTTCTTACACCCTCCCCCACCCCACTGGAGCGTGACGTACTATTAAGGACGGCAAAATATAAATCTTTTTTTTCTATTGTTTAAAATAATAAAGCTTTTTCTGAAGTATTGTAAAACTGTTTTATTGCTGAAGTTTTATTACTTCATTATTGGACAGGCTTCAGCCGAAATTCATTCGAATATTTCGTAATCAGCCGAAAATCAGCCGAAAAAGTCAAATTACAGAGAAATCCGGCAAATCCGGATATCCGCCACAAAATTTTGTCAGCCAGCCGAAATTTTTAAAATTGCCAGTTCCAACATCTGGTATGTGCGAATCGGGGTTTCTGCAGTGACAGCAACTAAAACATAACAAAGGAATAAACTGGACATAAGCTACCCACTTCGGTTGTCATTGTCTCCTACTATCAACAGATTGAACCGTCTCGATGCAGAGAAACAAGCTCAGGGTTCCCATTGATTTAATGTTCTAGCAAGTTAAAATATTAAACCATTTTAATTTTTGGTGTAATTTCATTTGTTTTAACGGCATGTACAATTACATTGAAATTATCAATCAAAACAATCTAATTGACCGTTCCGCGGCTATAAAAAATTTGGGGACCACTATTGTAAGGGACTGTACGTACAATGATATAATAAATTTGACAGTTAGTGACATAAAAAGTGTATTTAAAAAAAAAGAGAAATTATTCTTTAACATGAATTATAATACATATTAAATGCGTAAGTCGGAAAGATTAATAATATTATATTATTTA